>JAMOLF010000112.1:0-20926 GCA_025267735.1 Mactra quadrangularis
ACCCAAATTACATCGTTTTTTTTACCGGCCGATATACCCCCTGTTTTTCTGTCCCTATTAGGAGCAGTATAGGGACAGATAAAAGAAAGAAACAAAAAGAAAACGAACAACAGCCGTGTTAGAAATATAGACTGCGGGGGAGTTATTTATGTAGCGGTAATCCCATCCCACTGCAGTGGGTGGGTTAAGCTCTGAACGACCCCTGTCTATACCCCTTGATAGCACGGCTGGAAGTGAGCTATCCCACGCATTATGCGCACGAATTTTCAATAATAGCCCCGTTCCACCTGTTTCTCCCGTTCCATCCGTTCCAAAAAGGCAAGAAAAAAAGCAACTATTTTAAAATTGCTTTGGTTTCTAATAATACATCTTTAAAATGTGGCGCTTTTCTGATAGTATGCTTTTGGTAATAAGCAATCATTAAAGGCTTACTATTATTATATTTATTCATTTTCCCTAGATCGCTTTTAGATCTAAATCTTTTTGTTCATGGCTTAACCTGTAGATATCCTTCAATGCCGTTTGGATCAATATAAATAAAATCAATACCTCTTTTATCAAGCTCAGCATTTGTTTTAGTAAGAGAATATCCTTGTTTCTCTAAATAATCTTTCATTAATTGTTCACCATAATAAGCTATTAATGAAAGCATTACTATATCACGACCAAAAACTCATCTATCTATTTTATATTCATATTTATCAAGGATTTTAATATTATCATCTACATTACTTATTAATATATCTAATGGTACAGTAAATTTCTGATAGTTATATTTAAAATCTTTCTGGTGATGTATCTTATATATTTCTTCCATTATATTAATTGGCTTAAGCATTTTAAATTTAGCAAAAACATTAGTATTTACTATTGGTTTAATATTAGGTGGGTTTGATTCCATTTTGTCTTTAATCATTTTTAGTTTCATGATTTTTCTCTTTAAATCTTTCAACTAATATATCTCTTCTTCCTTTAAGTTCAGTGATAATTCGTTCAACTTCTTTTTTCACTTCTTGATGACTTTTTAATTCTGCATCTATTTCATTTATTCATTTTGATAATTTATCCATTATTCTTTTCCTTCTTTATTAAACTTTTTAATTTTCCAATTGAATTTTTATATTCATGTATTTCACTGTTTATTTCAGAAATTAATTCTTTCAATCGATATTTATGGAATTCTAAATTTTCAATGCGGTTTTTAATATGTTTGGTTTCTTTCTTATATTCTTTTATTAATTTTTCATTCATTATTCTTTTACACCTACTATTGCAAGGATTTCTTCTGGTTCTACATTAAGAGCTTCAGATTCTTCTTGCCTCTTCCCTTCTTCTTTTCTACCTTCTTTATCTAGACATATAAACTTATAGCCCCTACACTTAATTGTCCCACCATTAGATCTAACATTGCTTCTTTCTCATGCTTTAAATTCAGTATTAAAGTTTCAAGAATTTTCAAACATTGCTCTGGCGCTTTTTAGCTTAAGAAATATATATGGCACTTCCTTTGCAAAATCATTTAAAACTTAACTAAATTACTGCTAAATGAATATTGAGTATCAGGCCTAATCCCTTTCTTTTTACATCACATACAGAAAGCTGAATATAACTCATTTGTAGATATGTACTCATTATCAAATACATATGGTTCAATATAGTCAACAAAATCTTCACGCAATCAACCTAGCTCTAATTGGTTTTGATTTTCTTGTTCTGACTTAATATCTAATGATTTTTCAGACTCTGTTAATACAAAACTTCTTGATGATAAATCATTTAAAGTGTTTATAACATCTTTGATAATTCCTTCTATAGCTTGTTTATTCTCCATCATTTCATTGATAGATCTTTTCATCTCTAATTGTTCATGACTAGGTACTTTTTTAAATGACTTCAAAAAAGGGATAATATGCAATCTATTATCCATAGCACCTGAGCTATCCCTTAATTCAGGTAGCTTATTTACACCAAACACTAGAGAAATACATAGCTTAGCTGAAATTGGATTCATATACTTAGCTTCTATTTGTATTGTAGCTCCTGAAGATATTGATCTTAATTTATCTAGTTTATTAACATCAACCTTAGAATTTTCATCATCAACAAAGTTTAATAGCTTACCAACTAATGTTGATCCTGAGTTTTTACTAGTAAGAAAATCTAGTGGTTCGTTTGAAATATTATCTTCACCAATTATCACACTCATAATATCGTTAAATACTAGTGTTTTTCCGGTGTGTGTTGGCCCGTAAACCATCACAAACTTCTTAACTACTATAGTATCTAGCATTGCAAGCGCAAAGACCTCTTTTATTTGAGTTATTATATTAGCATCTCCACCAGATACATTTTTAAGTATTTTAGTTCATAGCTTAGGTACTTGAGCATTGGGATTATAATTATGCTTAATCATATATGGAGATTTTTTTTTCTTTACTTCTATTACTTTTTGTAAATATCAATCATAAGTACAATTATTAAAATAAATTCTTCTCTCAGTTTTTCAAGCTCCATTTTTTACATTATGTAATAATCTTATTACAAAATCTTTTATCCCTATGGTGTGGACATTCAACCCTTTAAAGACTTTAGCTACTACTCTTTCTAGCTCTTCTATTCTATTTTCAGGCTTAACTCGATATTTTTCACCTTCAAAATTCCATAAAGCAATACCATCCCATATTTGTAGATTAATATGTTTAATGACTTTATCTACAGCTTGGTCTATTTGGTATATATTTCATTGATTAGCACCTGGTTTATATTTCATTACAATTTTTTCTTCACCAAGAATCAATAATCCTCGATCAGGTTTTCTAGAGATTACCTCTCCTTCTTTATCTGTTTTTTCAACTCAACTAGTTATCGCAAAATTAGGATTATGAAAATAACCTACTAAAGGTTGTTCTTCATTATTGGAAAACATTTTTATATCCTTTTTACTAATTGTTGAATATACTTTAAATTTAGTAGTTTCTAAATCATTACTTGGCTGATCATAAATTTGGCGATTTAATACTATTATGCATCTCCATAAGTAATCCTTATATATATCTTTTGACAAGTCATTAGATACTCATATAGATTTTACTCCACCTAGAAATTTAATTAAATCATCATTTCTACCACCTGGGGCTAATTCACAAGGAGGGATATATTTCCCTTTGCTATTGTTGAATATAGGAATTAGTTCTTGAGGAATTGGTGCTAATGTTTTTTGATGGATAAATGTTTTGCTTCTATCAGTGATTTGTCCGTTATCTGATATTCTGATAGCTACATAACCAGTACCTCCAATACGAGCATCACATTCAATACCACATCCAGTTATAAATTTATTGCAAGTTTTTAAAAGGTTCTTACTACTTAAATAGTCGCTAAATGTTGTACTTCTAAATCACACATGTAGTCCTTTATTGGTTTTATACATAAAAGTTTTTAATTTGTTTTTTTCAATATATTTTTTAATTGCTTTAATTGATTCTGGTTTATCAAAATCCAAAACAATAACGCCCTTAGGGGGTTTCAATGCAAAGGGTTCTTTAGAACTTTTAAAAAACGCATAAGTATTACATCTTTTATCATCTTGTCATTGAAACCCCTGTTGGGGCGTCTTACTTTCTTTATAGTTAGTAGCTTTTTTTAATGGGAAAGCTAATAAATTGTTAATATCAAAAACATCCATTATGATTTATTTCCTACTTCATAGAATTTTACTTCTCTGCCAATTAAATGTTTTTTCATATCTTTAATTTTAAGACAATTGGTACATATTTGTGTTGTTAAGACTCTTGCTTTATCAAACGCTTCAGCTACTATAGCAAGATTATAAAACTTTACTCAAGCTGCTTTATCATAGACTTCAAATATTTCTTTCCCTACATAAACTTCTATAGAATAATTTTTACAGATATCACACTGATATTCTTTACGCTTTAGATACATTAACTTGCTCCTTTAATCATTTTTTCTCTATTCACTATTTCTCCTTGGATTTTACTATGGCATAACCATCACTAGCCATTGCATTTCATATGTCTTGAGCTTCTTTACTCATGTATTTTTTCTTTGCATCTTCTAAAGTTTGTTCGAAAGATTTTATTTTTTTATGTTTAGCCATTAGCTTTCTCCTTTTTTTTATTGATATTCTTGATCAATTTTTTTCATCTAATTGCAAATATTTTTCTAGCCATATTTTGCTTTTTTATATTCTTAGATTTCTTTCTTCTTGTTTTCGGCATTTGTTTCTTTTTTTTCATTACTAATTCACTATTTTTTTTCTTTAGTTTATTGGTGGGTCGATATAATTAAAATACTCTTTTAAAGGTGATATATTACCTTCAACAACAAGCGAATGGGTGTGAAAATGGAATATTGCTTTATTCTTTTCTCACTTAATATAGGTTATATTATCAGGATTGAATGTGTAACCAGCGGATGGGAAATTAAGAATTTTATCTATATCCATTATGATTTCTTCTCCTTTAATTCTTTATTATTTTTAATTTGCCTATATAAGTTTTGTGCATCATCAGGTTTTAGGTTAGGATTTAATAAATTTTTAAATAGTTGATTTATTTCATCTGGGGTAAATTTATGAATATTTTTTAGGTCATTCAAAAAAACAATCATCTTTTCTAAAGATTCTAATTCTATTTGTGTTCTTCGAATTTCTTTTATAATTTGTTCTTCAGATCGATATAATCAACGGTCATATCTAAAGAGTTTAATTTTGTTTTCTAATTCACTTTTTCCCTTGGTTAATTTGTCATAAATTATTCTACGGTCAAAAGCTTTATCGCTAACTATTCTTAGTTCATCAATTAGCCCAAATTTATCCATTACGATTCTTCTCCTTTATTCATATATTTTGTATATATTTTCTGATTTATTCCTTTTGATAATTGTAAATATTTATAAGTTGTTTCAATTTTACTATGACCAAGTTGCATCATAACAGATTTTGGGTTAGCACCATTCATTAGCATATAAGTTGCATGAGAACGCCTAATTGAGTGAGGGGTATAATGATCACTTAATACCTCCTTAACCCAGATTCTAATTGTCTTGGGTGTATAGTTAAGATTTTTTATTAATTTTGTTGTTGCTCATCTATGAAATACTTCTCTCTCTTTATTCCCTTTTCCCAATACTGTCAATGTTCTTGTGTTTATATTTTTAACTGTTGCTAATTCAGCAACTCTAATACCCGTTTCAAATAAAAATCTTACAAGAACACACTTTTGGTCTGTTAAATCATCGGTTTTTTTGATAAAGAAATCTCCTAGAAAATACTTCCAAATATTTCATAGGTATTTTTGGTAATTTTATTTTTTTTAATTCATTTATTCTCTTGTCTTTTGTAAATTTCATATAAGACAAAAGAACATTATAGTGTGTACAAACAGTATTTGGATTTGGATATGAAAGTAATCTTTTTCTAATCAGTCTAATGTCCTTTATATCATCTTCATAAAGTAGCAAGATGCTATTATATGTCCTTATTGTGTTTATTGAGTAGTTATTATTTTTTAGAAAATTGATAAATTGCATTACTCATCCTTTAAGTATTCTATTAGTAAATTAGCATCTAATTCATTTATCTGGTCATAAACATTTTTGATAGACAATTTCTTTTAATATTTCCATTACTTGTTACTCAACTTTCTTAGTTTTTCTTTTAATTCTTCGTTTTCTTTTTTAAGGCGGATGTTATCTTGATGATAATCTAAGTTGCTATCAAAAGTTTCTTCGCTTCATCCAAACTTATAATAGCTAGCAAACTTCTCAGGATTCAACCTCACATATTTATCTGCAGTTTTAATTTCAGATCAACCCATAATAGCACATAGTTGGTATGGGTCTTTGATAATATTTGCCATATTTGTGGCAAAGGTTTTTCTACAATCGTGAATACTAAAATCATCAAATAGTCTAGAAATTGTCTTTCTGATGCTATCTGATTTAGGTACTGCTAGTTCTCTAGCTTCAATTGCTTCTGGTATTACCGGTATATATCTACGGGTATTTTTATTAGTTTTTAGTGGATTTATGTAAACATTAATATCTCCACTAACCGATTTATCAATATATTGGGCTATTTCCCCCAATCTAAGCCCTGTTTTAAAGGCTATTAAAGTATAAAGATATGTAATACGGCTATTTTTTCTTAGTTTTTCTAATATTGCCTGCTTCCGTTTGTCATCAACATATCTACTCGGTTGTTTTATTTTCATTTAGTTCTATCCTTTCTGAAACAAAAAAAGTCACTGTTTATACAATGACCAAACGATTTTTATGCTCCAAAAAAAGATATTATGTTATAATAATTTTGAAGCAAGGTCGATTTCTGGGTCGTTGCTTTTTTTTATTTCCCCATAATTATAACATATTTGGAACGGATGGAACGGGAGAAACAGGGTGGAACGGACTGGAACGGGAGAAACAGGGGGGGTTGTTCCAAAATACTACTACGTAGAATTGTCCGTGGAACGGGAGAAACGGATGGAACGGGTGTTTTTATCATTTTTAAAGTTCACACCCATTGCGGGGGCGCATATATTAAGAAGGGGTTCTTAATCACTTCTATATAGATTCTCCTCCTGTTATTGAAACAGAAGGAGATGCGCGCATAAGGAAATAAAAACAGGCCTAAGAAACCTGTTTGTGGTATATGGTACATGCTGATGGTTACATCTTTTTTTTACGCTGAATCATATAACCCAGAAAGATCGGGGCAATGATAAGCCCCACTTAAATTTTATCATTAAAAAAAACAGGAACATCAACAAACCTGTTTTTTTTTGGGGGAAAAGAAATCACATATGTGGCATTATTTCTTAATTGTTTTATTTCCCATCTATAATTATAACACTATTCTTTGCGTTTTTTGTTAATTTTATGAACAATTAATCCAGCGGAAATAGTACCGCCACTGCCCATAACATAAGGTGCTATATCTTTGATAATCTCTAGTAAGTCACTGTCTTTACCCATATAGATAAACGATAAGATAATTCCAGTGACCGAAGTAATAATCGACATAGCGACAATGAATTTGTAAATGTCTTTCATAATTATATCCACGTAAAAGTTATCTGGTCTCAGCTTCCTGCACCGAATATCCTATCTTTCTGTGCGGTGGTGTCAAAGAAGGCGGACATTCTTATCGTGGTGGCAGGAGCGTTTGGAATACCATAGAATGCATTATCACCAATAGTTGTAGCCACATCGATATTTATATTGCTTAATGAACTATTAGCGCCGAATGCATTGCTTCCAATAGTTATGCAGTTAGGTATGTAAATACTTTTTAAACCAAAACAATTACCGAATGCATTATCATTAATTACTTCTGCTATAGGAAAACTTGCTGACTCTAACTTGATTGCACTTTCAAAACCTCTTGCTTCTACTTCTTTTAACAATGGCATATGTACACAAGTTAATTGGGTTTCTCTCGTAAACTGTTTTGGTTGCATAGTGTCAGTAATTGCTTTAAACTCAGCCAGCTTAGTAGCGTTGGTGAAATTCCCCCCATAAGCATTACCTCCCGCTGTAAGAATACATAACGGTGGTGGTCCCCCAAGTACTGGTGGTTTAAAGGAATTAGCCGGAATGGTGAAGGTGGCTTCATTTGTGCCGGTAAACTCAAAACCAGAGTTAGCGGTAAAGGTTATTTTTAGCGTATCTCCGTTGCTTAAATTGTTATTAGGGGTAAATGTATATGTAGCTTCAGTTAATAGCGTAGCTGAATTTATAACTCCACTACCATCATCACCACTAAATGTGAATGTTGGCGTGATTTTATTAAGTAAACTGCTCGCATCCACCTGTATTTTAGGGTTGGGTTTTAGCAGACCAGCCCTAAGGGTCATACTTAAATTTGCCCTATCTCCACTTGCATCTATATTTATGCTATTTCTATCAATTATAAATCTTGCTTCTATATAATCATCAGCGGACTGGGGCAGTATTTTATAACCGGTATTAGCGATTATAAATACATTAATCACATCTGTCCCATCTCCTTTTAAATTATCCTCAGGGTCAAAGCTAACATATCCAAAAGGTAAAGTTGCATTAATTGCAATTGTTCCAGCACCTTCGAACCCTGCAATATCAATTACAGGCGCTCACCTTTTCTCAATTTCATTAATTGGTAAGGCGATTATGTTTTGAAATGCGTTGGCAGGGATGGTTAGAAAGAAGGAAGCCTGCCCGATAATAATATTACCCGCCTTAGGCACTACGATTAACTCGACAATGTCGCCGTTCTTTCAACTTCCTTGCAGGGCTGGGTCTTTAAATAATAGGTTTACCTGCGTATCAGCTGGGAATATTACACTCCCTTTATTGTTTTCACCCGTATAAATCATACCAGCGATAAGCTGGTTTATTTTTGCTTGGTCCATAATGACTGACTGTATCCTTGTAAATAGTTCATTGGGACCTGTACGATAATCAATAAACTGCGCACCAAGGCCTTGCGGTCCCTCCATCCTAACTGGGTTAATTGGGGTGATAAATATTTTGTATGTTTGTGAATTAGCTAAGAAGTTATCTTGCGAACTACCAAACCTATAATTAGCATCAGCAGGATAAATAAAACTACCGCCCCCATCAAAGCCTTGCGTTTTGATTAACGCTTTAAAGTCATCAATTTCTTGCTGGGTTATTTTTAACGCTTTATCATATAAAATCGTTTTACAATTCTTAGCAAACTCCAGTGATGCTTGGGTGGTTATAAAGTTATGGCCTTTCTTTTGACCATTAACAGGATCTGTATATCAAAACTCCTTAACAGGTATTACATTTCTGGCAGTATCATCAGGTCAGTATGCTGCCTTAATCTTAACTTCTCCGGTTGGTTTAACATACTGAGCAATATTATTCTTATCATACTCCTCGGGAATTTTTAATATTGTTGTTCTTTTCATAAAATCATCTCCCATCCTACTGCTCTATATATAACTGTATTCTTACAGTATCTAAATCTGTCTGGGACATATCAACGGCTGCATCAATTCCACCTGTATCAAACCATATTAATTGTCTTGGCATATTTAGAAAACGCAGATTTTGTTTTCTTCGGTAATCATCACTACCCACACCAGTTCTATACACGAACACCGCCTTGGTAGGAAATGCTGCATCTATTTCATTAATATAATTAATAACTTTACCAGAGGTATATATTTTGAATGTCCCTACTTTGAATTTGTTATCTACATAATCTTTTGTAGCATAATCTGAAGCATCAAGCGTTGAGCCTACTACTAAAATTAAATTTCCTTGTGGAACATTAGCAGGTATGCTTTGACCTTCAGGCACTACGGTTATGTGTGACTCAGAGATAATGGTGGATGAAGCGTTTAGTTTTACCCAGTTATTAGTTCCGCCATCATAAACATATTCTATATTCCCATCAGTAGGATTGGTTCACCTAACAATAGCTCGGTCACCTGTCTTAGGATTAGGTAGATTTTGGTTTAGGATATTGATATGGGTGGTTTGTAAGTTTGAGGGAGCGTTATATATCCCCTTTACAGGGTTCACACCGGTTATTTGCGTGTATAGGAAATTAGTGGCTTGGGTCTGGTCTGAAATGCTTGGAATTAGGTTGGTATTAAAATCTCCCTGTATGGTTTTGATATTTAGTATTTCATTATCTTGTAGTGCTTGCGAATTATTTATTTGGGTTTGGGTAAATCCATTTCTTTCTGTTAGGTTATCACTTGGCAGACCTTTTCTTGTACCGACAATTTCAACATAATTAGCATCAAGTGGAAAGTCCACTCAGTCCATTTCCAAGAAGCTGTCATCCCTTGAAAGAATAGCGATATCTGCATCTTGCTTTACAACTAAAAATAAATCTTTTAACCCTGTTTGGATTTTGGAATATAAGGCAATATCTCAGGATGCTGGATCATTTTCAGCTCGGTCAGATGTAAAATTAATAGAAGTTAGTGAGTTATTAGTAATTTTAATGTTTTCATCCCTAAAATTAATCTCTAATGTTTTATTAAAATCATTATTAATACTTCTATCTGTAATTCTGTATGCTCTATTTGCAGTTAATGTTTGCTCCAACTTAACAACTTTCTGCACTGGGTTTGGAATTGAATTAATCCCAGTTGATATCCACTTGTCACCATCTGCTATATATTCTTGGTACTGCAGTGGTGTAGCATTAGGATCTACTGGTCCTACTGTTGCATAATCACCATCCTGAAGTGTGCCAGCTCCTTCTGGATAATTATTTTTTAGGTCAACAAGGGTAGCGTATGTCCCTTTATAAACTTTTGATAATGCCAGTTTATTAACTTTATCAACTAGACCTGTTAGGTCATCCAGTCTTAAAGAAGTTAATTTTCAGTTAGCTGTCTTTTTATTGTCAGGTGCCTTAGGAGTTCAAGTGTGGTATGTAAGGGTGAAAGTATTTGCTGCTGATGCCAATACACCAGTAGCAGTATAGTCATCTGGCATTGGTACATTAATTTTAGGTTGAGTGACAATAAAATCACACGGATACTCAATATTTGTAGATATATCAGTGATTATTGCCTTGTAATTTCTATCAACCAGTATGTTTGTCCCTTGTGGTAGAGCGTATATTAACGCATCACCCATAACAGTCCCATCAATTGGGTTAGGAATTAAATTGGTTCCAGTTGGTTGTCCGAATAAAACGGCTTCATTCTTTTCGGCTAACCTATGGGCGACATCTGCTAGATCTCTAACTTTTAATAATTCTCTAAGATTATATTTATCATCAAAAAATATAGTGGTGCCACCACCAGTTTTAACATATACTAATGCTGGTACATTATTATATTTAGTAGGATCATTACCATAATCGACCATATCCTCTACATAATACATTGTCCCAACATTAGCTAAATTAACACCTGAGAATGTAGTAGTAAATTCAATTGCAGAACCAGCTGAACCACCGCCAACAAATTGCTTAGTACTTAGCCCAAAATTAGTTGTATCGCCTTTAGCTGCAGTTATTTTTAATAATAATACTTTATCAGAAATAACAGTAATGCTTTCTAATGTAACATCAGTTGTCCCTTTTTTTACAGTAGAGAATACTTGATTTTTATATTCATCTCTATTGGTAAATACAACTGCTGGGATTCCATCTACTGCAGCATTATATAATTCATCTTGAGTTCTAGCTAGTGTTAAATCTTGAATTGGATGTTTAATTGGAGAAAGCACAACTGACTGCGCTGAGCTGTCTCCTTTATTAACAGTCATAACAACATTGTAAGCTTGTCCATTAACTACTTGGAATCCACTTAAAACAGCTTTAAGTGAATCTTTAATAACGCTGTTAAACAGCACAATTCCTAAATCATTATTATTGGTTTCTACAAAAATTGGCTTTCCATCTAAAGCTAATTGATAAACTCCATCTTGCGCAGTAATTGTATGTGCATCAATATAAGGCAAGAAGCTAGGGTCTCCACCTGAATTTATAGCTTTCAATACCTCATTCTTTGTTAATAAAGTTTTATCCCCTCCCTCAAATGTTACACTTTTTACATCTCAACCATTGCTAAATTTAAAATCAAACTGTCCAAATGGAGAATTAAAATAAGGATTATCTTCTGGTTTACATCCTTGATTTAATTCAAATTTGCTTAATTTATATCTATCAAATTCGATCTTTGCTCCTTTTGTAAGTACATCAAAAGTTGAAATATAAGTTTTTGGATTTCTATTGTAATTAAATCCTGGTGATGAAACGGATGCGGATGACATTTTTTCTGGATCGAATTCGGCCATCGTATCCACTATCTGTTTATAGACAACAGCCCTTACTCCTTCAACTACCATATCAGGCAATCTAACAAGGACATTCTTATCTTCAAATTGTAGTAAAAGTGAATTCATTAATTTGTCAATAATAGCCATTGTATTCAAGCATATAGAATCAAAATAATTATCCACTTTAGTTGGATCTAAATTACCTTGAGCATCTTCCATCTCTCATTGCTCAACTGCAATTGGTGATACTACGAACTCACCATATATATTTCTTTTATAATTGGCTTCAAAGTCACTACGACTTATGCCATATTTTTTTAAGTCAAACATATTATCTAACTCCTCTCTATTTATTTAATGGATTGAATTGAAGTAATAGCACCAATTTTACCTTGCACTTGTTTACTTGCTTTTCTATATCCACTTTCATATCTTTCGCCAAATTCTCTAGTTTTACTTCCAATTCAAGAATCAAAAGTATCTCAGTCGCTGTCAAATCCACGTTTTGATAATTCTTTACCTCAGTCCCCTGCAACAGCTTCTCCCATTTTTTCGATTAATTCTTCTTTTACATAAGTACCGATATTATTTCATTTATTTAATTGTAGTGTTAAGTTTCGAATATTAGCTATTAAAGAAACACCAAGACTAAGTCAGGCATCAGGGATAAACCCTAATTGTTCTCCTAGAAGGATTAAACGGGCGTTACCATCCCCAATCAAATTCTTATCAAACCCATACTGCCTTCTATACTTATGATATTCCCTGCCAGCTGATAGAGCAAAAAATTTCTCTATTTCTAATGTCGATAAACTAGGGGTGATTGGTGTACTTTCATAACCCGGTTTTATTCATTCAATTCAGACACGATGCTTTAATGGGTCTTTAGGGTCTATTACCATCCTTAGCCCTAAAATACAGCTACTTTTAGGTGTTGGCACAATTGCTCCACCCTCAATTCTTCTAATTGCAATACGATTAAATTTTTTAATTGCATTATATAGTTTATTAGCTTTCTCTTTAATTACCTTTTGTACCGCTACTCTAATTGGCTCAAATAATTTATCTGCAACCCTACCTAATAATACTGAAGGATTTGCCATAGATATTAACCTATTGGCTTTATTTGCTAATCTTAATAAGTTTTCTGGACTAGGCGATAATATTAATCTCGCTTGTAGTTTGTACCCTAAAACCTGAGGTGCATCATTCTTTAAAAATTTAGCTACAACTCACGCTTCATTACCAGTAATCTTAAAACCGACTTTTCCTGCATTTTGAATAATATCTGTAATTGTATAAAGCTTTGCTTCTTTATTTAAGAATAAGGCGGTTTCGGTTAATGTTTTTGCTACCTTGTAAAGTTTTTTTGTAACAAAGACATCTCCTCCCTGCCTATTTGCTGTAATTCCTGCTACTGATCCTTGTTGCATTCTACTGATTTCTGCAGTATATTCTCCCCAATCTTTTGCAGTAGTTTTTTCTGCTATATATATAGCTTGGTCTAAGCTATCGATTAAATTTTGGTGATGCCTCGGAGTTATTTCTGGAAATAGATATCTTCAATATTCGATATCTTTCACAATTTCTATTGACTCTTTCATTTCAGTTTTAAGTTTTTGAAATTTCCCTAATGTTGTTTCTAATTCTCCAATTCCACCACCAAATACATCTGGCGTGAATTCTCCATATCTAAAATAATATTCTCCTTTTTGTTCTCAATGATTAGACAATGTTAAAAAAAATACATCTTCATTTTCAATCGGAAATAAAATTTTTTTCTGCCCTCTATAATAGGCAGTTGCTCCTGGGATCGCAGTCATTAAACCTAAAGCTAATGCTTGAATTGGGTTAACTTTACCTGTGTACCCATATTCAACACCTAGATATCCTCCAAACTCCGCTACTCCAACCCCAAATGCTGGTAGAGTACCTTGCAGACCTGGGATTGCTGAAACTGCAATCGCCGCTAATGTAATTAAAATATCGGCCAATCATCTTGGAAATGCTGGTCCTCGTGGCGGTTCTTTTCTAAACCTAGTATCAAAAATATCAGTTCTTGATATAGTTTGAAATTCAATTGGTTTTCCATACATTATTGACATATTCTCTCCTTATAAAAAAATAGAAGGTTTTACCCTTCTACCTTAAAGGCAATGATTAAAAATTCTATGCTGCTGTAATTATGTATGATGCCATAGCTAATCTAGGTAGGAATTTCATTTCTCAGTTTGTTTCAACATGTAATGAAGTATATGTGAATCAGTTTGCTTCAGGTGCAATTCTAGATTGTACTCCACCAAGTCTATCAAATAAGATAACTGGTGAATATCTACCAATTGGCATAATAACTGCTTTAACTGCTTTGGTTGCAATAACTTTTGACATTCTTGTAGCTAGAATAACAGGAACATTTAAGAAGTTCCCTGCTTGTCCTGTTCTGATCATTGCAGCTCCTGCTCCAACTGGTAAAAATCTTTCGTCTTTAGAAATTTCATTTAATCCTGTAATATCAGTAATAATTACAAAATTATTAAGTGGAATACCTGAGAATGTAGGGTGATTTTCTAAATTACCTTGTCCCTTCATTCCAATTTTATTAGCTTTTTCTAAAGTAAGAACAACTGCATCTGCTAATCCGCCAGTAGCTCCTTCAGGAATTGTATGCGCTCCTGCTGCTAATGTAATCTTAACTCCATCTGCTCCTAATACTTCTTGAGCTTTTGACATTCCATCATAGTAAACATTTCAGAATCCATTTCATTGTGATTCGTTGATATCTACTTGTAAACTAGCTAAGTCACTACCAACTATACCAGCTAATTGGGTGGTCATTAAATCAATATTATTTTTATATGTAAAGTTTTTTGTATACTCTGTATCAAAAACAAATGTTTCTTGATCTTTTCTTGATTGCTCTTTATGTGTACCATCTAATTGTGCAGATGATGATATATTGGTCATTGCTTTTTTAACCATTCAGTCAAATGTAGCAGTTCCTTTTTCTTTATTAACTTGATAATTTAAAGTTGATAAAAATTGTCGTTCTGGTGTGTCTTGAGCCAATGTTGAAACACTGTCTAATACTTGTTCAGTAAAGTCAACTGCTTCAACACCTGAATTATCTTTTTTAGCTCTTTGAACTAAAACAGCTTTTGCACCTTGGTGTGTAAATACTAATGCCATGTTCGGCCTCCTTTATTTATCCACTACCCAGCTTTAATAATTTCCAGTGGGCCATTATCTCCGCCTTCTTTTTGAATTCCGGCTTTAATGATTCCTGATCCACCTTCCTTATGTTCTTTAGGTAAGTGTTCAGGTGGTGTTCCGATATCTTTAAATTCAGGCATTTCTTTAATGCCTTCAGCTATTACTTTATCTAGATCAGCACCTTCTTGATCTGCAATAAAAAGTTTTTTGAAAGCAGAATACCTACTTTCTTTTATTTTTGCAGCTTTTAACTTAGAGTTTATTAAGGTTTCACGCTCATTTCTCTTAGCTTGATTATCGATTCAATCTTGTTCTAGACCTTTGATATGAGTTTGATAATCTTCTTCACTAAATGTCTTGGTACCTCTAAACATTGTACCTAGTTCAGTTTCCAGTTCAGCGGGAACTTCCACATCGTGTTTTTTTAATAATGCTAGTATTTTTTTCTTTGTCATTTCTTTATACCTTTCACGGCAAAACCTTTCACGGCTATACATATAATTATAACCTTAGAAGCTTATTTTCGTTTCACCAATTTCTTGATTTCTTCTGCTCGAAGTGTTGATTTTTGGCATGATGGTTTTTGAACCATCTGTGTATATAATATCGATCTGAATATTCTCACCATATAGATGTTTAATAACTAATTCGTTTATTTGTCTTCCTTTTGCACTAGTCAATTCAAAATCTAAATTTCAATCACAAAAATTATCTACATAAGGAACAAGTAACTCCTCAATTTTTCTTTTATCAAAAACACTAGTTCTTTGTTTAATTCCTGAATTTGTAATTATCTTTTCATATGAGTATCTAATATTACTTCACCTAATTAAATTCCCTCTTTGACCATCGTGCTTTCAATCTTCTTTTGAAGGAAAGTCATTTAATCAATAGAAGGTTCTACTAGTATCTCGTACTGCTGTTGCATTGAAAGTTCATCCGTTTGGTGGTATATCAGGATTGAGACCAACATCAATCATTACTTGGCGTTCAATATCTCCAATTGATTCTACCGCATTACCAGGTTTAAATAATATTCCTTGATAAGTCAATACTGGATAAACATTACGGTTAATGCCAGTAGTAGCATACGGACTATCAATATAAAGATTAGCGTGTTGATTTGGAAAGAATCGATCTCAATCTGCATTAGGTCCATACATCATTCAATCTGTGTCTGGATAAGTTTGTATGATTGTCTGAGTTTCAGTTTTACTATTTTCAACTGCTACAAAGAAGTCATTAATTGCTTGGGTATTCTTGAAGTTAACTAAAAATAAATATTTTAATCCTTCATTAGTTTCTTTATTTAATTGTCCCGGAAGTGGAATTCGGTTTGAAGTTTCAATTATCTCACCCAATAGTGGTTCGCTAAAACTTCTATCTAAATTGAAAACCCTTGAGTTTGCAATATCGATTTCTTCAAGTGGTATAGCATCTACTGTTGTCCCATTGAATATAAAGAATTCACTAGTAAGAGTAAACTGAAGGTCAATGGTTGACCCTGAATTTATTTCTCCTGTTGGCTCTAGAGTTCAAGGTAGATATGCCTTAACATAATCCATCCCAGCACCAACAGAATAACCACCACCAGCAAATTTACTGATCGCACTGATAAATCTATTAATCTTTGCTACCTTTACCTTATCTGTTCTAATGTTCGGGTTCTTGGCCATAAAACTATGGTATATGTTATCACAAGCAACATTTAGCTCGGTGTTCATTAGTCCACCAACACTATAACCTGCAATTGTTCGTGTACCATCAATCTCACCAGTAATATGATTAGCACCATCTGAAGTAAAACGATAATCAACAAAATTAGTTGAATATGCATGTGTCATTTTAATAATCCCTATAACCATCTCACTAGCTAAATTATCATTAAAATAATCTTTAATTGAATAAGCAGTATTAAACAGTACCGCCTCATTCAACGGTAGAGTTTGGTTATAGTCAAGTCAATGTGTCATTACTTGTACTTTTCCATTTTCTACAGAAACTGGCCTAAATGGAATATAAACTGGTTTACGGCCATTATCAACTAGTTTTAAGTCAAGGTCAAACTCTTCATCACTGTTTTCGCTAGTTCAGATTTTACCTCTAATCTTATGCATTAACAATCCAGCATTAGTTCTAATCTTCAATCCTTTTATATCTTTGTCTCCTTTAACTGGATCAACAAAGCTATAAGAAGTTTGTGTCCTATTCATAAAAGTATAAAAATCTTGCGTATTAGCATATAACAAAGATTCTACTATATTATATTTATTAAGCATTTCTGAAGGCGATGTTGAAGCCATTTGATTAATTAAATGTAATCTGCCACCATTATTAAGCGCACTTAAACTAGGTTGTTCTATACTTATCACTTTTGCTCTATACTTATCAATCTTTTCAATTTTATCCCCAGTGAAAAAACCTAGGTTCTGGTTTTCTCGCATTTTTTGTGTACCAAAATTCCTTGATTGAAATGGCTCCACTATAGTCGTATTATTAGTTGCGGCATCAATAAAAATTTTATGTATTCCAATATCATTAAATCCTAAGAAGTTATGTCCGCCAAAAATAAAATCTTTATCATTTCCATACATATCTGTTAGAACCCCAAATGTCACATCGACAATTCTATCAGGTGATTCTTCTCTCATATTTTTTCAAGAATTATTGACTTTAGTAGTTGGAGTTTTATTTACTTTCGCCATTATTTCCTCCCGGATTTTTTGGATCAATTAATCCATTTTGATTACCAATCTGGAACGGATTCATTGGCATTGGCTTACTATCTTTTTTATCCATCTTCTCGAACTCAGCTTCATAAATAGCTTCTTCATCACCAGTAAAGGGAGTATAAGAAATCATGTACTTATTAGTTTTAGTAGCTAAATTACCAAAGTGCTTTAACCTTAATTGTTCTTTTACAAACTGATAAAGCTCAGGGATACTATTCATTTCACCAATTTCACCAGTTGATTGCTGTACTGTTCCCTTATCGGTCACTTCTTTTTTAGTCATTGCAAATCGGTTAATAAACTGTAGCATTTCTTTTAACGCATTAATATGCTTATCAATATTATTAGATGGTGTTAGTGTTTGGAACGGATTTTGTAGTTCGGTATCTGAATCCTGTAAGTCAATAAAAAATTTTAATTTATCCGGTGTACCCACAAACTGTTCTTCAATATCTTCCGCTTTTGCACTAGAGTTTAAGAACGACTTATAAACTACTCTTGGTAGAGTCATTTTTGCATATAAATCAATTAAAGAATGCATTGCTCCAGCACTAGACATTAGCTTTTCTAATCCAGCATGATCAGAAAGTGATAATCAATTATTCTTAAATATTTGTACCGGTATGAAGTTAAGTTCACTAAAAGAATCTTTTTCCTTAAATGGATAAGGGCAATATTTAGCATTAAAAGGTTGACCATTAGCCATAACCTGCCTTTTAATTGACTTATCCTTTAAATTATATTCTTCATTTAGTGAATACTTGGTTCCATCTTGCGTTCACTCATCTGCAACAAGTGAAATCTTTAGTGGCTCGCCAATCATATCTAAATGCATCGAATTAATGGTTGCTAAATTGTGATATACATTACCAAAATTATCTACATTAATTGTGACCGCACACTTACCAATTGCACTTAATTTCGACTCTAATTGCAGTCTTAATTCATAAAAATTTGAGACAAATCGTATTTTTTCATATTCAGTAACAAAGTTATCAGTTTTTTGACCTTCAACCTCTTTATTGTCCGCTGGGCTGCCTAAGTCCTCGTTCGCTGGTATTACGGGCGTTTCTTGGTCAATTGGAGTTTCAGATGGTGGTTTTTCGCCAAATTCTTTCAACTTAATAATTAAATTCTTATTACCTAAATTAATTACATTAATCTTGTTTTGATAATCCTTAAATATGCCAATATATTCCATATCAGTTATATTATTTTGATTGCATTTTACAGTTCTACCCATAATTTTCTCCTTTTAATATATACCTATTGTAAGCCATCTGTAAAGCCGGTTTCAAGCCCGCTACTAGGTACTCAACAGCATTGACTAAGTCAAGGTCATAACCTTTTTCTATTCTTTTATTTTGGTTCTCGCCTTCAATGAAATAAAGCGTTTTTAAATTGCCTATTAAGTTATTTAAACCTCGATCAAATCTAATTTCGCCACTAGCTATTTTTTTTGTAAAATAAACTTGCCTATCGAGTATCCCTCACCCCTGCTTAGGATCTTTCAAAGCGTTATTAACTACCCATTTTTCTCTACCGGCTTGCCTGACTGTATTCCTTAAATCAATACAGGTTTGTTTAGCAGCAGAATCCACTCATATTCTTGTTAATTTAGTGCTTTCCATTTTTCAATTAATTTTTTTTTCGTTAACTTTATCGATTTCTTTGATAATATTTTCCAATAGCTTTGGCGTTGTTAATGGAGACAGCCCTGCTTCTAATCTTTTATTGTTGTCATATTCCTTAGCTAAGCAAACTTTAATATATGGTCCAGAACTTTTATCTAGAGGAATTACAACTTGACCATATACGATTGCAGTCTTATCACCACTACCTCAGTCAATCCCAAAGCCATCACGGATAATAAATAGCTTTTCAACTTTATGTGGTTTGACACTTTTGCTAAATGCACTTCTATAGATAAATCTTCTTCTACCAATTGGGTGATAACCAAAACCATAAACCCTTGTTTCATATGAAGCTTTTGATTCCCCTGGTTTTTGCGCCATCTCCTGTTCGATGTTTTCTTGTACTCTTGGGTTCATCAATTTACATCCACGCAAGATACGGACATTCATCCCATCAACTTTGAATTTACCTACTTGGTTCCATTTTTCGATAATCTGTTTTTTATCAACAGGCATTAAACTATCAGCAAACTCTATTATTTGGTGAAGGTCATCCCAGTTGTTCATCATTGCACAAACTGCCATTTTTGGCACTGGGTCAAAGTCATATGTTCTACGTACAAAAGTATCATGTAAGGCTCAGAAGTTAGTCATGAAAGTTGAATCTATTTTCTTACCAATCGCATCATTATCATCAAGATCAACTACCTCTTCAATTGATATTCTTCCAATATGGCCTATTGATGGTGTCTCACCAGTTGCCTTATTATATTGGTCAAAAGAACATAAAAATCAGATTCTATTCTCTGGGTGCGGGCCATTATAATCCATTCAATAAATATGCCTAGCACGGTCAGTTTGCGGGTTGTAGTCAAGTCAAGTGCTTAAGTCTAATCCAGTATATTGCTTTATCTTATTGATTGCTCTAGTAAGCTCGTTATATAACATACTACACTGTTTATAATACTTACGCATTCACATTGAATTGAACAGTGGATCATTACAAAAATTATATAAAACCCAAACAATTTCAGGAAATGTTTTCCCAAAATTCTTTGAAGTTATTTTTATATCAAGGTCTACTTCTTCATCAAAAAACAAAGCTGTTTGCCAAGGCCCAATGACTTTTTCTAGCATCTCCCTTGTGAACAATGGCAGCTCCCGTTTTCTTTTATTTACAAACATTTAAAACTCCGCTTTTTCCATAATCACATATCCCTTTTGTTTTTTGACAATGGTCAATTTATTAATTTGTTTTGTCTTGGGATGGATTAAAAAAGTTGGGGCCCTTACCCCCCGACCAATATCAATATACTGGTTTTCTATTTTCAAAATATATCTCTTTATCATGTGCACCTACCTACTAATAAAATTATAACTCTGCAATATCAGTTAACCCAAATTACATCGTTTTTTTTACCGGCCGATATACCCCCTGTTTTTCTGTCCCTATTAGGAGCAGTATAGGGACAGATAAAAGAAAGAAACAAAAAGAAAACGAACAACAGCCGTGCTTAGCAAGGTATAGACAGGGGGGCGTTCTATGTAGCGGTAATCCCATCCCACTGC
>JAMOLF010000113.1:0-20778 GCA_025267735.1 Mactra quadrangularis
CCGCACCAAAATTTGCAATTTCTTGAATTTTCTGCATACGCGGACCTGTCGCAAAATTCAAAATTTCACGAAAAAAATTTTTTTCCAGTTTTGGCCCAAGAAGGTCCCAGCGGGTCGGAATATAAGTTTCCTCAGCGTCTTAGGTGGACCTTAGCCCCAAAAACCTGTTTTAAGGGGGTCAGACCGCTCTGAAGGCAATAGTGCAGAATTTTCATATGGGGGAACGCATGTACACAAAATTGAGGCCCCCGCTATCCGCACCGCTTTAGGACCCCTGTTACGCGCTTTACCTTGACCTTCTTGACCCCCCCAACAGACCCCATCATCCTTGGGGCGGTTTTATGACGCTAAGTTTTTCGCTCAAAAACTGACATTTTCTGCATACGCGGACCTGTCGCAAAATTCAAAATTTCACGAAAAAAATTTTTTTCCAGTTTTGGCCCAAGAAGGTCCCAGCGGGTTGGAATATAAGTTTCCTCAGCGTCTTAGGTGGACCTCAACCCCAAAAACCAGTTTTAAGGGGGTCAGACCGCTCTGAAGGCTATAGTGCAGAATTTTCATATGGGGGACCGCATGTACACAAAATTGAGGCCCCCGCTATCCGCACCACTTTAGGACCCCTGTTACGCGCTTTACCTTGACCTTCTTGACCCCCCCAACAGACCCCATCATCCTTGGGGCGGTTTTGTGATGCTAAGTTTTTCGCTCAAAAACTGACATTTTCTGCATACGCGGACCTGTCGCAAAATTCAATTTTTCACGAAAAATTTTTTTTTCCAGTTTTGGCCCAAGAAGGTCCCAGCGGGTCAGAATATAAGTTTCCTCAGTGTCTTAGGTGGACCTTAGCCTCAAAAACCTGTTTTAAGGGGGTCAGACCGCTCTGAAGGCAATAGTGCAGAATTTTCCTATGGGGGACCGCATATACACAAAATTGAGGCCCCCGCTATCCGCACCGCTGTAGGACCCCTGTTACGCGCTTTACCTTGACCTTCTTGACCCCCCCCCAACAGACCCCATCATCCTTGGGGCGGTTTTGTGACGCTAAGTTTTTCGCTCAAAAACTGACATTTTCTGCATACGCGGACCTGTCGCAAAATTCAAAATTTCACGAAAAAAATTTTTTTCCAGTTTTGGCCCAAGAAGGTCCCAGCGGGTCGGAATATAAGTTTCCTCAGCGTCTTAGGTGGACCTTAGCCCCAAAAACCTGTTTTAAGGGGGTCAGACCGCTCTGAAGGCAATAGTGCAGAATTTTCTTATTTGGGACCCCTGAATGCAAAATCGAGGCCCCCACTATCCGCGCCCCTTTGGGACCCCAGTTGTGCGCGTAACCTTGACCGACTTAACCGCCCGAACAGACCCCATCATCCTTGGGGCGGTTTCGACACGCTAAGTTTTTCGCTCACAAACTGACATTTCTTGCCCACGTGCATCTGTCCAACAAGTACAGTTTTAGGCCAGGCTTAAATTAAAAGCCTATGAAATCCCCACTTTTGGCCTGGAAATGCCCCGGGAGACAATGACATTGTCATCCCGGGGCATTTCCAGGCCAAAAGTGGGGATTTCATAGGCCGTTCCGATCCATCTCCAACGGATATAGCGCGCAAACGCCTGCGTGGCTGGGCTTTCACACCTCTGAGATGAATAGAACTGAGTATCCATGTTAATTACAGTAGGAAACCATTGAGAAACATTACCTGACCTCACGCTTTCCCGTTTGACTTGCGAACCCCGGTTATGCGCCTTTCCTTGACCGATTTGACTTCACTGACCAACCCCACCCACCAACCGGCCCGTTTGGCGACTCTGAATCCTCCGCACCAAAATTTGCAATTTCTTGAATTTTCTGCATACGCGGACCTGTCGCAAAATTCAAAATTTCACGAAAAAAATTTTTTTCCAGTTTTGGCCCAAGAAGGTCCCAGCGGGTCGGAATATAAGTTTCCTCAGCGTCTTAGGTGGACCTTAGCCCCAAAAACCTGTTTTAAGGGGGTCAGACCGCTCTGAAGGCAATAGTGCAGAATTTTCATATGGGGGAACGCATGTACACAAAATTGAGGCCCCCGCTATCCGCACCGCTTTAGGACCCCTGTTACGCGCTTTACCTTGACCTTCTTGACCCCCCCAACAGACCCCATCATCCTTGGGGCGGTTTTATGACGCTAAGTTTTTCGCTCAAAAACTGACATTTTCTGCATACGCGGACCTGTCGCAAAATTCAAAATTTCACGAAAAAAATTTTTTTCCAGTTTTGGCCCAAGAAGGTCCCAGCGGGTTGGAATATAAGTTTCCTCAGCGTCTTAGGTGGACCTCAACCCCAAAAACCAGTTTTAAGGGGGTCAGACCGCTCTGAAGGCTATAGTGCAGAATTTTCATATGGGGGACCGCATGTACACAAAATTGAGGCCCCCGCTATCCGCACCACTTTAGGACCCCTGTTACGCGCTTTACCTTGACCTTCTTGACCCCCCCAACAGACCCCATCATCCTTGGGGCGGTTTTGTGATGCTAAGTTTTTCGCTCAAAAACTGACATTTTCTGCATACGCGGACCTGTCGCAAAATTCAATTTTTCACGAAAAATTTTTTTTTCCAGTTTTGGCCCAAGAAGGTCCCAGCGGGTCAGAATATAAGTTTCCTCAGTGTCTTAGGTGGACCTTAGCCTCAAAAACCTGTTTTAAGGGGGTCAGACCGCTCTGAAGGCAATAGTGCAGAATTTTCCTATGGGGGACCGCATATACACAAAATTGAGGCCCCCGCTATCCGCACCGCTGTAGGACCCCTGTTACGCGCTTTACCTTGACCTTCTTGACCCCCCCCCAACAGACCCCATCATCCTTGGGGCGGTTTTGTGACGCTAAGTTTTTCGCTCAAAAACTGACATTTTCTGCATACGCGGACCTGTCGCAAAATTCAAAATTTCACGAAAAAAATTTTTTTCCAGTTTTGGCCCAAGAAGGTCCCAGCGGGTCGGAATATAAGTTTCCTCAGCGTCTTAGGTGGACCTTAGCCCCAAAAACCTGTTTTAAGGGGGTCAGACCGCTCTGAAGGCAATAGTGCAGAATTTTCTTATTTGGGACCCCTGAATGCAAAATCGAGGCCCCCACTATCCGCGCCCCTTTGGGACCCCAGTTGTGCGCGTAACCTTGACCGACTTAACCGCCCGAACAGACCCCATCATCCTTGGGGCGGTTTCGACACGCTAAGTTTTTCGCTCACAAACTGACATTTCTTGCCCACGTGCATCTGTCCAACAAGTACAGTTTTAGGCCAGGCTTAAATTAAAAGCCTATGAAATCCCCACTTTTGGCCTGGAAATGCCCCGGGAGACAATGACATTGTCATCCCGGGGCATTTCCAGGCCAAAAGTGGGGATTTCATAGGCCGTTCCGATCCATCTCCAACGGATATAGCGCGCAAACGCCTGCGTGGCTGGGCTTTCACACCTCTGAGATGAATAGAACTGAGTATCCATGTTAATTACAGTAGGAAACCATTGAGAAACATTACCTGACCTCACGCTTTCCCGTTTGACTTGCGAACCCCGGTTATGCGCCTTTCCTTGACCGATTTGACTTCACTGACCAACCCCACCCACCAACCGGCCCGTTTGGCGACTCTGAATCCTCCGCACCAAAATTTGCAATTTCTTGAATTTTCTGCATACGCGGACCTGTCGCAAAATTCAAAATTTCACGAAAAAAATTTTTTTCCAGTTTTGGCCCAAGAAGGTCCCAGCGGGTCGGAATATAAGTTTCCTCAGCGTCTTAGGTGGACCTTAGCCCCAAAAACCTGTTTTAAGGGGGTCAGACCGCTCTGAAGGCAATAGTGCAGAATTTTCATATGGGGGAACGCATGTACACAAAATTGAGGCCCCCGCTATCCGCACCGCTTTAGGACCCCTGTTACGCGCTTTACCTTGACCTTCTTGACCCCCCCAACAGACCCCATCATCCTTGGGGCGGTTTTATGACGCTAAGTTTTTCGCTCAAAAACTGACATTTTCTGCATACGCGGACCTGTCGCAAAATTCAAAATTTCACGAAAAAAATTTTTTTCCAGTTTTGGCCCAAGAAGGTCCCAGCGGGTTGGAATATAAGTTTCCTCAGCGTCTTAGGTGGACCTCAACCCCAAAAACCAGTTTTAAGGGGGTCAGACCGCTCTGAAGGCTATAGTGCAGAATTTTCATATGGGGGACCGCATGTACACAAAATTGAGGCCCCCGCTATCCGCACCACTTTAGGACCCCTGTTACGCGCTTTACCTTGACCTTCTTGACCCCCCCAACAGACCCCATCATCCTTGGGGCGGTTTTGTGATGCTAAGTTTTTCGCTCAAAAACTGACATTTTCTGCATACGCGGACCTGTCGCAAAATTCAATTTTTCACGAAAAATTTTTTTTTCCAGTTTTGGCCCAAGAAGGTCCCAGCGGGTCAGAATATAAGTTTCCTCAGTGTCTTAGGTGGACCTTAGCCTCAAAAACCTGTTTTAAGGGGGTCAGACCGCTCTGAAGGCAATAGTGCAGAATTTTCCTATGGGGGACCGCATATACACAAAATTGAGGCCCCCGCTATCCGCACCGCTGTAGGACCCCTGTTACGCGCTTTACCTTGACCTTCTTGACCCCCCCCCAACAGACCCCATCATCCTTGGGGCGGTTTTGTGACGCTAAGTTTTTCGCTCAAAAACTGACATTTTCTGCATACGCGGACCTGTCGCAAAATTCAAAATTTCACGAAAAAAATTTTTTTCCAGTTTTGGCCCAAGAAGGTCCCAGCGGGTCGGAATATAAGTTTCCTCAGCGTCTTAGGTGGACCTTAGCCCCAAAAACCTGTTTTAAGGGGGTCAGACCGCTCTGAAGGCAATAGTGCAGAATTTTCTTATTTGGGACCCCTGAATGCAAAATCGAGGCCCCCACTATCCGCGCCCCTTTGGGACCCCAGTTGTGCGCGTAACCTTGACCGACTTAACCGCCCGAACAGACCCCATCATCCTTGGGGCGGTTTCGACACGCTAAGTTTTTCGCTCACAAACTGACATTTCTTGCCCACGTGCATCTGTCCAACAAGTACAGTTTTAGGCCAGGCTTAAATTAAAAGCCTATGAAATCCCCACTTTTGGCCTGGAAATGCCCCGGGAGACAATGACATTGTCATCCCGGGGCATTTCCAGGCCAAAAGTGGGGATTTCATAGGCCGTTCCGATCCATCTCCAACGGATATAGCGCGCAAACGCCTGCGTGGCTGGGCTTTCACACCTCTGAGATGAATAGAACTGAGTATCCATGTTAATTACAGTAGGAAACCATTGAGAAACATTACCTGACCTCACGCTTTCCCGTTTGACTTGCGAACCCCGGTTATGCGCCTTTCCTTGACCGATTTGACTTCACTGACCAACCCCACCCACCAACCGGCCCGTTTGGCGACTCTGAATCCTCCGCACCAAAATTTGCAATTTCTTGAATTTTCTGCATACGCGGACCTGTCGCAAAATTCAAAATTTCACGAAAAAAATTTTTTTCCAGTTTTGGCCCAAGAAGGTCCCAGCGGGTCGGAATATAAGTTTCCTCAGCGTCTTAGGTGGACCTTAGCCCCAAAAACCTGTTTTAAGGGGGTCAGACCGCTCTGAAGGCAATAGTGCAGAATTTTCATATGGGGGAACGCATGTACACAAAATTGAGGCCCCCGCTATCCGCACCGCTTTAGGACCCCTGTTACGCGCTTTACCTTGACCTTCTTGACCCCCCCAACAGACCCCATCATCCTTGGGGCGGTTTTATGACGCTAAGTTTTTCGCTCAAAAACTGACATTTTCTGCATACGCGGACCTGTCGCAAAATTCAAAATTTCACGAAAAAAATTTTTTTCCAGTTTTGGCCCAAGAAGGTCCCAGCGGGTTGGAATATAAGTTTCCTCAGCGTCTTAGGTGGACCTCAACCCCAAAAACCAGTTTTAAGGGGGTCAGACCGCTCTGAAGGCTATAGTGCAGAATTTTCATATGGGGGACCGCATGTACACAAAATTGAGGCCCCCGCTATCCGCACCACTTTAGGACCCCTGTTACGCGCTTTACCTTGACCTTCTTGACCCCCCCAACAGACCCCATCATCCTTGGGGCGGTTTTGTGATGCTAAGTTTTTCGCTCAAAAACTGACATTTTCTGCATACGCGGACCTGTCGCAAAATTCAATTTTTCACGAAAAATTTTTTTTTCCAGTTTTGGCCCAAGAAGGTCCCAGCGGGTCAGAATATAAGTTTCCTCAGTGTCTTAGGTGGACCTTAGCCTCAAAAACCTGTTTTAAGGGGGTCAGACCGCTCTGAAGGCAATAGTGCAGAATTTTCCTATGGGGGACCGCATATACACAAAATTGAGGCCCCCGCTATCCGCACCGCTGTAGGACCCCTGTTACGCGCTTTACCTTGACCTTCTTGACCCCCCCCCAACAGACCCCATCATCCTTGGGGCGGTTTTGTGACGCTAAGTTTTTCGCTCAAAAACTGACATTTTCTGCATACGCGGACCTGTCGCAAAATTCAAAATTTCACGAAAAAAATTTTTTTCCAGTTTTGGCCCAAGAAGGTCCCAGCGGGTCGGAATATAAGTTTCCTCAGCGTCTTAGGTGGACCTTAGCCCCAAAAACCTGTTTTAAGGGGGTCAGACCGCTCTGAAGGCAATAGTGCAGAATTTTCTTATTTGGGACCCCTGAATGCAAAATCGAGGCCCCCACTATCCGCGCCCCTTTGGGACCCCAGTTGTGCGCGTAACCTTGACCGACTTAACCGCCCGAACAGACCCCATCATCCTTGGGGCGGTTTCGACACGCTAAGTTTTTCGCTCACAAACTGACATTTCTTGCCCACGTGCATCTGTCCAACAAGTACAGTTTTAGGCCAGGCTTAAATTAAAAGCCTATGAAATCCCCACTTTTGGCCTGGAAATGCCCCGGGAGACAATGACATTGTCATCCCGGGGCATTTCCAGGCCAAAAGTGGGGATTTCATAGGCCGTTCCGATCCATCTCCAACGGATATAGCGCGCAAACGCCTGCGTGGCTGGGCTTTCACACCTCTGAGATGAATAGAACTGAGTATCCATGTTAATTACAGTAGGAAACCATTGAGAAACATTACCTGACCTCACGCTTTCCCGTTTGACTTGCGAACCCCGGTTATGCGCCTTTCCTTGACCGATTTGACTTCACTGACCAACCCCACCCACCAACCGGCCCGTTTGGCGACTCTGAATCCTCCGCACCAAAATTTGCAATTTCTTGAATTTTCTGCATACGCGGACCTGTCGCAAAATTCAAAATTTCACGAAAAAAATTTTTTTCCAGTTTTGGCCCAAGAAGGTCCCAGCGGGTCGGAATATAAGTTTCCTCAGCGTCTTAGGTGGACCTTAGCCCCAAAAACCTGTTTTAAGGGGGTCAGACCGCTCTGAAGGCAATAGTGCAGAATTTTCATATGGGGGAACGCATGTACACAAAATTGAGGCCCCCGCTATCCGCACCGCTTTAGGACCCCTGTTACGCGCTTTACCTTGACCTTCTTGACCCCCCCAACAGACCCCATCATCCTTGGGGCGGTTTTATGACGCTAAGTTTTTCGCTCAAAAACTGACATTTTCTGCATACGCGGACCTGTCGCAAAATTCAAAATTTCACGAAAAAAATTTTTTTCCAGTTTTGGCCCAAGAAGGTCCCAGCGGGTTGGAATATAAGTTTCCTCAGCGTCTTAGGTGGACCTCAACCCCAAAAACCAGTTTTAAGGGGGTCAGACCGCTCTGAAGGCTATAGTGCAGAATTTTCATATGGGGGACCGCATGTACACAAAATTGAGGCCCCCGCTATCCGCACCACTTTAGGACCCCTGTTACGCGCTTTACCTTGACCTTCTTGACCCCCCCAACAGACCCCATCATCCTTGGGGCGGTTTTGTGATGCTAAGTTTTTCGCTCAAAAACTGACATTTTCTGCATACGCGGACCTGTCGCAAAATTCAATTTTTCACGAAAAATTTTTTTTTCCAGTTTTGGCCCAAGAAGGTCCCAGCGGGTCAGAATATAAGTTTCCTCAGTGTCTTAGGTGGACCTTAGCCTCAAAAACCTGTTTTAAGGGGGTCAGACCGCTCTGAAGGCAATAGTGCAGAATTTTCCTATGGGGGACCGCATATACACAAAATTGAGGCCCCCGCTATCCGCACCGCTGTAGGACCCCTGTTACGCGCTTTACCTTGACCTTCTTGACCCCCCCCCAACAGACCCCATCATCCTTGGGGCGGTTTTGTGACGCTAAGTTTTTCGCTCAAAAACTGACATTTTCTGCATACGCGGACCTGTCGCAAAATTCAAAATTTCACGAAAAAAATTTTTTTCCAGTTTTGGCCCAAGAAGGTCCCAGCGGGTCGGAATATAAGTTTCCTCAGCGTCTTAGGTGGACCTTAGCCCCAAAAACCTGTTTTAAGGGGGTCAGACCGCTCTGAAGGCAATAGTGCAGAATTTTCTTATTTGGGACCCCTGAATGCAAAATCGAGGCCCCCACTATCCGCGCCCCTTTGGGACCCCAGTTGTGCGCGTAACCTTGACCGACTTAACCGCCCGAACAGACCCCATCATCCTTGGGGCGGTTTCGACACGCTAAGTTTTTCGCTCACAAACTGACATTTCTTGCCCACGTGCATCTGTCCAACAAGTACAGTTTTAGGCCAGGCTTAAATTAAAAGCCTATGAAATCCCCACTTTTGGCCTGGAAATGCCCCGGGAGACAATGACATTGTCATCCCGGGGCATTTCCAGGCCAAAAGTGGGGATTTCATAGGCCGTTCCGATCCATCTCCAACGGATATAGCGCGCAAACGCCTGCGTGGCTGGGCTTTCACACCTCTGAGATGAATAGAACTGAGTATCCATGTTAATTACAGTAGGAAACCATTGAGAAACATTACCTGACCTCACGCTTTCCCGTTTGACTTGCGAACCCCGGTTATGCGCCTTTCCTTGACCGATTTGACTTCACTGACCAACCCCACCCACCAACCGGCCCGTTTGGCGACTCTGAATCCTCCGCACCAAAATTTGCAATTTCTTGAATTTTCTGCATACGCGGACCTGTCGCAAAATTCAAAATTTCACGAAAAAAATTTTTTTCCAGTTTTGGCCCAAGAAGGTCCCAGCGGGTCGGAATATAAGTTTCCTCAGCGTCTTAGGTGGACCTTAGCCCCAAAAACCTGTTTTAAGGGGGTCAGACCGCTCTGAAGGCAATAGTGCAGAATTTTCATATGGGGGAACGCATGTACACAAAATTGAGGCCCCCGCTATCCGCACCGCTTTAGGACCCCTGTTACGCGCTTTACCTTGACCTTCTTGACCCCCCCAACAGACCCCATCATCCTTGGGGCGGTTTTATGACGCTAAGTTTTTCGCTCAAAAACTGACATTTTCTGCATACGCGGACCTGTCGCAAAATTCAAAATTTCACGAAAAAAATTTTTTTCCAGTTTTGGCCCAAGAAGGTCCCAGCGGGTTGGAATATAAGTTTCCTCAGCGTCTTAGGTGGACCTCAACCCCAAAAACCAGTTTTAAGGGGGTCAGACCGCTCTGAAGGCTATAGTGCAGAATTTTCATATGGGGGACCGCATGTACACAAAATTGAGGCCCCCGCTATCCGCACCACTTTAGGACCCCTGTTACGCGCTTTACCTTGACCTTCTTGACCCCCCCAACAGACCCCATCATCCTTGGGGCGGTTTTGTGATGCTAAGTTTTTCGCTCAAAAACTGACATTTTCTGCATACGCGGACCTGTCGCAAAATTCAATTTTTCACGAAAAATTTTTTTTTCCAGTTTTGGCCCAAGAAGGTCCCAGCGGGTCAGAATATAAGTTTCCTCAGTGTCTTAGGTGGACCTTAGCCTCAAAAACCTGTTTTAAGGGGGTCAGACCGCTCTGAAGGCAATAGTGCAGAATTTTCCTATGGGGGACCGCATATACACAAAATTGAGGCCCCCGCTATCCGCACCGCTGTAGGACCCCTGTTACGCGCTTTACCTTGACCTTCTTGACCCCCCCCCAACAGACCCCATCATCCTTGGGGCGGTTTTGTGACGCTAAGTTTTTCGCTCAAAAACTGACATTTTCTGCATACGCGGACCTGTCGCAAAATTCAAAATTTCACGAAAAAAATTTTTTTCCAGTTTTGGCCCAAGAAGGTCCCAGCGGGTCGGAATATAAGTTTCCTCAGCGTCTTAGGTGGACCTTAGCCCCAAAAACCTGTTTTAAGGGGGTCAGACCGCTCTGAAGGCAATAGTGCAGAATTTTCTTATTTGGGACCCCTGAATGCAAAATCGAGGCCCCCACTATCCGCGCCCCTTTGGGACCCCAGTTGTGCGCGTAACCTTGACCGACTTAACCGCCCGAACAGACCCCATCATCCTTGGGGCGGTTTCGACACGCTAAGTTTTTCGCTCACAAACTGACATTTCTTGCCCACGTGCATCTGTCCAACAAGTACAGTTTTAGGCCAGGCTTAAATTAAAAGCCTATGAAATCCCCACTTTTGGCCTGGAAATGCCCCGGGAGACAATGACATTGTCATCCCGGGGCATTTCCAGGCCAAAAGTGGGGATTTCATAGGCCGTTCCGATCCATCTCCAACGGATATAGCGCGCAAACGCCTGCGTGGCTGGGCTTTCACACCTCTGAGATGAATAGAACTGAGTATCCATGTTAATTACAGTAGGAAACCATTGAGAAACATTACCTGACCTCACGCTTTCCCGTTTGACTTGCGAACCCCGGTTATGCGCCTTTCCTTGACCGATTTGACTTCACTGACCAACCCCACCCACCAACCGGCCCGTTTGGCGACTCTGAATCCTCCGCACCAAAATTTGCAATTTCTTGAATTTTCTGCATACGCGGACCTGTCGCAAAATTCAAAATTTCACGAAAAAAATTTTTTTCCAGTTTTGGCCCAAGAAGGTCCCAGCGGGTCGGAATATAAGTTTCCTCAGCGTCTTAGGTGGACCTTAGCCCCAAAAACCTGTTTTAAGGGGGTCAGACCGCTCTGAAGGCAATAGTGCAGAATTTTCATATGGGGGAACGCATGTACACAAAATTGAGGCCCCCGCTATCCGCACCGCTTTAGGACCCCTGTTACGCGCTTTACCTTGACCTTCTTGACCCCCCCAACAGACCCCATCATCCTTGGGGCGGTTTTATGACGCTAAGTTTTTCGCTCAAAAACTGACATTTTCTGCATACGCGGACCTGTCGCAAAATTCAAAATTTCACGAAAAAAATTTTTTTCCAGTTTTGGCCCAAGAAGGTCCCAGCGGGTTGGAATATAAGTTTCCTCAGCGTCTTAGGTGGACCTCAACCCCAAAAACCAGTTTTAAGGGGGTCAGACCGCTCTGAAGGCTATAGTGCAGAATTTTCATATGGGGGACCGCATGTACACAAAATTGAGGCCCCCGCTATCCGCACCACTTTAGGACCCCTGTTACGCGCTTTACCTTGACCTTCTTGACCCCCCCAACAGACCCCATCATCCTTGGGGCGGTTTTGTGATGCTAAGTTTTTCGCTCAAAAACTGACATTTTCTGCATACGCGGACCTGTCGCAAAATTCAATTTTTCACGAAAAATTTTTTTTTCCAGTTTTGGCCCAAGAAGGTCCCAGCGGGTCAGAATATAAGTTTCCTCAGTGTCTTAGGTGGACCTTAGCCTCAAAAACCTGTTTTAAGGGGGTCAGACCGCTCTGAAGGCAATAGTGCAGAATTTTCCTATGGGGGACCGCATATACACAAAATTGAGGCCCCCGCTATCCGCACCGCTGTAGGACCCCTGTTACGCGCTTTACCTTGACCTTCTTGACCCCCCCCCAACAGACCCCATCATCCTTGGGGCGGTTTTGTGACGCTAAGTTTTTCGCTCAAAAACTGACATTTTCTGCATACGCGGACCTGTCGCAAAATTCAAAATTTCACGAAAAAAATTTTTTTCCAGTTTTGGCCCAAGAAGGTCCCAGCGGGTCGGAATATAAGTTTCCTCAGCGTCTTAGGTGGACCTTAGCCCCAAAAACCTGTTTTAAGGGGGTCAGACCGCTCTGAAGGCAATAGTGCAGAATTTTCTTATTTGGGACCCCTGAATGCAAAATCGAGGCCCCCACTATCCGCGCCCCTTTGGGACCCCAGTTGTGCGCGTAACCTTGACCGACTTAACCGCCCGAACAGACCCCATCATCCTTGGGGCGGTTTCGACACGCTAAGTTTTTCGCTCACAAACTGACATTTCTTGCCCACGTGCATCTGTCCAACAAGTACAGTTTTAGGCCAGGCTTAAATTAAAAGCCTATGAAATCCCCACTTTTGGCCTGGAAATGCCCCGGGAGACAATGACATTGTCATCCCGGGGCATTTCCAGGCCAAAAGTGGGGATTTCATAGGCCGTTCCGATCCATCTCCAACGGATATAGCGCGCAAACGCCTGCGTGGCTGGGCTTTCACACCTCTGAGATGAATAGAACTGAGTATCCATGTTAATTACAGTAGGAAACCATTGAGAAACATTACCTGACCTCACGCTTTCCCGTTTGACTTGCGAACCCCGGTTATGCGCCTTTCCTTGACCGATTTGACTTCACTGACCAACCCCACCCACCAACCGGCCCGTTTGGCGACTCTGAATCCTCCGCACCAAAATTTGCAATTTCTTGAATTTTCTGCATACGCGGACCTGTCGCAAAATTCAAAATTTCACGAAAAAAATTTTTTTCCAGTTTTGGCCCAAGAAGGTCCCAGCGGGTCGGAATATAAGTTTCCTCAGCGTCTTAGGTGGACCTTAGCCCCAAAAACCTGTTTTAAGGGGGTCAGACCGCTCTGAAGGCAATAGTGCAGAATTTTCATATGGGGGAACGCATGTACACAAAATTGAGGCCCCCGCTATCCGCACCGCTTTAGGACCCCTGTTACGCGCTTTACCTTGACCTTCTTGACCCCCCCAACAGACCCCATCATCCTTGGGGCGGTTTTATGACGCTAAGTTTTTCGCTCAAAAACTGACATTTTCTGCATACGCGGACCTGTCGCAAAATTCAAAATTTCACGAAAAAAATTTTTTTCCAGTTTTGGCCCAAGAAGGTCCCAGCGGGTTGGAATATAAGTTTCCTCAGCGTCTTAGGTGGACCTCAACCCCAAAAACCAGTTTTAAGGGGGTCAGACCGCTCTGAAGGCTATAGTGCAGAATTTTCATATGGGGGACCGCATGTACACAAAATTGAGGCCCCCGCTATCCGCACCACTTTAGGACCCCTGTTACGCGCTTTACCTTGACCTTCTTGACCCCCCCAACAGACCCCATCATCCTTGGGGCGGTTTTGTGATGCTAAGTTTTTCGCTCAAAAACTGACATTTTCTGCATACGCGGACCTGTCGCAAAATTCAATTTTTCACGAAAAATTTTTTTTTCCAGTTTTGGCCCAAGAAGGTCCCAGCGGGTCAGAATATAAGTTTCCTCAGTGTCTTAGGTGGACCTTAGCCTCAAAAACCTGTTTTAAGGGGGTCAGACCGCTCTGAAGGCAATAGTGCAGAATTTTCCTATGGGGGACCGCATATACACAAAATTGAGGCCCCCGCTATCCGCACCGCTGTAGGACCCCTGTTACGCGCTTTACCTTGACCTTCTTGACCCCCCCCCAACAGACCCCATCATCCTTGGGGCGGTTTTGTGACGCTAAGTTTTTCGCTCAAAAACTGACATTTTCTGCATACGCGGACCTGTCGCAAAATTCAAAATTTCACGAAAAAAATTTTTTTCCAGTTTTGGCCCAAGAAGGTCCCAGCGGGTCGGAATATAAGTTTCCTCAGCGTCTTAGGTGGACCTTAGCCCCAAAAACCTGTTTTAAGGGGGTCAGACCGCTCTGAAGGCAATAGTGCAGAATTTTCTTATTTGGGACCCCTGAATGCAAAATCGAGGCCCCCACTATCCGCGCCCCTTTGGGACCCCAGTTGTGCGCGTAACCTTGACCGACTTAACCGCCCGAACAGACCCCATCATCCTTGGGGCGGTTTCGACACGCTAAGTTTTTCGCTCACAAACTGACATTTCTTGCCCACGTGCATCTGTCCAACAAGTACAGTTTTAGGCCAGGCTTAAATTAAAAGCCTATGAAATCCCCACTTTTGGCCTGGAAATGCCCCGGGAGACAATGACATTGTCATCCCGGGGCATTTCCAGGCCAAAAGTGGGGATTTCATAGGCCGTTCCGATCCATCTCCAACGGATATAGCGCGCAAACGCCTGCGTGGCTGGGCTTTCACACCTCTGAGATGAATAGAACTGAGTATCCATGTTAATTACAGTAGGAAACCATTGAGAAACATTACCTGACCTCACGCTTTCCCGTTTGACTTGCGAACCCCGGTTATGCGCCTTTCCTTGACCGATTTGACTTCACTGACCAACCCCACCCACCAACCGGCCCGTTTGGCGACTCTGAATCCTCCGCACCAAAATTTGCAATTTCTTGAATTTTCTGCATACGCGGACCTGTCGCAAAATTCAAAATTTCACGAAAAAAATTTTTTTCCAGTTTTGGCCCAAGAAGGTCCCAGCGGGTCGGAATATAAGTTTCCTCAGCGTCTTAGGTGGACCTTAGCCCCAAAAACCTGTTTTAAGGGGGTCAGACCGCTCTGAAGGCAATAGTGCAGAATTTTCATATGGGGGAACGCATGTACACAAAATTGAGGCCCCCGCTATCCGCACCGCTTTAGGACCCCTGTTACGCGCTTTACCTTGACCTTCTTGACCCCCCCAACAGACCCCATCATCCTTGGGGCGGTTTTATGACGCTAAGTTTTTCGCTCAAAAACTGACATTTTCTGCATACGCGGACCTGTCGCAAAATTCAAAATTTCACGAAAAAAATTTTTTTCCAGTTTTGGCCCAAGAAGGTCCCAGCGGGTTGGAATATAAGTTTCCTCAGCGTCTTAGGTGGACCTCAACCCCAAAAACCAGTTTTAAGGGGGTCAGACCGCTCTGAAGGCTATAGTGCAGAATTTTCATATGGGGGACCGCATGTACACAAAATTGAGGCCCCCGCTATCCGCACCACTTTAGGACCCCTGTTACGCGCTTTACCTTGACCTTCTTGACCCCCCCAACAGACCCCATCATCCTTGGGGCGGTTTTGTGATGCTAAGTTTTTCGCTCAAAAACTGACATTTTCTGCATACGCGGACCTGTCGCAAAATTCAATTTTTCACGAAAAATTTTTTTTTCCAGTTTTGGCCCAAGAAGGTCCCAGCGGGTCAGAATATAAGTTTCCTCAGTGTCTTAGGTGGACCTTAGCCTCAAAAACCTGTTTTAAGGGGGTCAGACCGCTCTGAAGGCAATAGTGCAGAATTTTCCTATGGGGGACCGCATATACACAAAATTGAGGCCCCCGCTATCCGCACCGCTGTAGGACCCCTGTTACGCGCTTTACCTTGACCTTCTTGACCCCCCCCCAACAGACCCCATCATCCTTGGGGCGGTTTTGTGACGCTAAGTTTTTCGCTCAAAAACTGACATTTTCTGCATACGCGGACCTGTCGCAAAATTCAAAATTTCACGAAAAAAATTTTTTTCCAGTTTTGGCCCAAGAAGGTCCCAGCGGGTCGGAATATAAGTTTCCTCAGCGTCTTAGGTGGACCTTAGCCCCAAAAACCTGTTTTAAGGGGGTCAGACCGCTCTGAAGGCAATAGTGCAGAATTTTCTTATTTGGGACCCCTGAATGCAAAATCGAGGCCCCCACTATCCGCGCCCCTTTGGGACCCCAGTTGTGCGCGTAACCTTGACCGACTTAACCGCCCGAACAGACCCCATCATCCTTGGGGCGGTTTCGACACGCTAAGTTTTTCGCTCACAAACTGACATTTCTTGCCCACGTGCATCTGTCCAACAAGTACAGTTTTAGGCCAGGCTTAAATTAAAAGCCTATGAAATCCCCACTTTTGGCCTGGAAATGCCCCGGGAGACAATGACATTGTCATCCCGGGGCATTTCCAGGCCAAAAGTGGGGATTTCATAGGCCGTTCCGATCCATCTCCAACGGATATAGCGCGCAAACGCCTGCGTGGCTGGGCTTTCACACCTCTGAGATGAATAGAACTGAGTATCCATGTTAATTACAGTAGGAAACCATTGAGAAACATTACCTGACCTCACGCTTTCCCGTTTGACTTGCGAACCCCGGTTATGCGCCTTTCCTTGACCGATTTGACTTCACTGACCAACCCCACCCACCAACCGGCCCGTTTGGCGACTCTGAATCCTCCGCACCAAAATTTGCAATTTCTTGAATTTTCTGCATACGCGGACCTGTCGCAAAATTCAAAATTTCACGAAAAAAATTTTTTTCCAGTTTTGGCCCAAGAAGGTCCCAGCGGGTCGGAATATAAGTTTCCTCAGCGTCTTAGGTGGACCTTAGCCCCAAAAACCTGTTTTAAGGGGGTCAGACCGCTCTGAAGGCAATAGTGCAGAATTTTCATATGGGGGAACGCATGTACACAAAATTGAGGCCCCCGCTATCCGCACCGCTTTAGGACCCCTGTTACGCGCTTTACCTTGACCTTCTTGACCCCCCCAACAGACCCCATCATCCTTGGGGCGGTTTTATGACGCTAAGTTTTTCGCTCAAAAACTGACATTTTCTGCATACGCGGACCTGTCGCAAAATTCAAAATTTCACGAAAAAAATTTTTTTCCAGTTTTGGCCCAAGAAGGTCCCAGCGGGTTGGAATATAAGTTTCCTCAGCGTCTTAGGTGGACCTCAACCCCAAAAACCAGTTTTAAGGGGGTCAGACCGCTCTGAAGGCTATAGTGCAGAATTTTCATATGGGGGACCGCATGTACACAAAATTGAGGCCCCCGCTATCCGCACCACTTTAGGACCCCTGTTACGCGCTTTACCTTGACCTTCTTGACCCCCCCAACAGACCCCATCATCCTTGGGGCGGTTTTGTGATGCTAAGTTTTTCGCTCAAAAACTGACATTTTCTGCATACGCGGACCTGTCGCAAAATTCAATTTTTCACGAAAAATTTTTTTTTCCAGTTTTGGCCCAAGAAGGTCCCAGCGGGTCAGAATATAAGTTTCCTCAGTGTCTTAGGTGGACCTTAGCCTCAAAAACCTGTTTTAAGGGGGTCAGACCGCTCTGAAGGCAATAGTGCAGAATTTTCCTATGGGGGACCGCATATACACAAAATTGAGGCCCCCGCTATCCGCACCGCTGTAGGACCCCTGTTACGCGCTTTACCTTGACCTTCTTGACCCCCCCCCAACAGACCCCATCATCCTTGGGGCGGTTTTGTGACGCTAAGTTTTTCGCTCAAAAACTGACATTTTCTGCATACGCGGACCTGTCGCAAAATTCAAAATTTCACGAAAAAAATTTTTTTCCAGTTTTGGCCCAAGAAGGTCCCAGCGGGTCGGAATATAAGTTTCCTCAGCGTCTTAGGTGGACCTTAGCCCCAAAAACCTGTTTTAAGGGGGTCAGACCGCTCTGAAGGCAATAGTGCAGAATTTTCTTATTTGGGACCCCTGAATGCAAAATCGAGGCCCCCACTATCCGCGCCCCTTTGGGACCCCAGTTGTGCGCGTAACCTTGACCGACTTAACCGCCCGAACAGACCCCATCATCCTTGGGGCGGTTTCGACACGCTAAGTTTTTCGCTCACAAACTGACATTTCTTGCCCACGTGCATCTGTCCAACAAGTACAGTTTTAGGCCAGGCTTAAATTAAAAGCCTATGAAATCCCCACTTTTGGCCTGGAAATGCCCCGGGAGACAATGACATTGTCATCCCGGGGCATTTCCAGGCCAAAAGTGGGGATTTCATAGGCCGTTCCGATCCATCTCCAACGGATATAGCGCGCAAACGCCTGCGTGGCTGGGCTTTCACACCTCTGAGATGAATAGAACTGAGTATCCATGTTAATTACAGTAGGAAACCATTGAGAAACATTACCTGACCTCACGCTTTCCCGTTTGACTTGCGAACCCCGGTTATGCGCCTTTCCTTGACCGATTTGACTTCACTGACCAACCCCACCCACCAACCGGCCCGTTTGGCGACTCTGAATCCTCCGCACCAAAATTTGCAATTTCTTGAATTTTCTGCATACGCGGACCTGTCGCAAAATTCAAAATTTCACGAAAAAAATTTTTTTCCAGTTTTGGCCCAAGAAGGTCCCAGCGGGTCGGAATATAAGTTTCCTCAGCGTCTTAGGTGGACCTTAGCCCCAAAAACCTGTTTTAAGGGGGTCAGACCGCTCTGAAGGCAATAGTGCAGAATTTTCATATGGGGGAACGCATGTACACAAAATTGAGGCCCCCGCTATCCGCACCGCTTTAGGACCCCTGTTACGCGCTTTACCTTGACCTTCTTGACCCCCCCAACAGACCCCATCATCCTTGGGGCGGTTTTATGACGCTAAGTTTTTCGCTCAAAAACTGACATTTTCTGCATACGCGGACCTGTCGCAAAATTCAAAATTTCACGAAAAAAATTTTTTTCCAGTTTTGGCCCAAGAAGGTCCCAGCGGGTTGGAATATAAGTTTCCTCAGCGTCTTAGGTGGACCTCAACCCCAAAAACCAGTTTTAAGGGGGTCAGACCGCTCTGAAGGCTATAGTGCAGAATTTTCATATGGGGGACCGCATGTACACAAAATTGAGGCCCCCGCTATCCGCACCACTTTAGGACCCCTGTTACGCGCTTTACCTTGACCTTCTTGACCCCCCCAACAGACCCCATCATCCTTGGGGCGGTTTTGTGATGCTAAGTTTTTCGCTCAAAAACTGACATTTTCTGCATACGCGGACCTGTCGCAAAATTCAATTTTTCACGAAAAATTTTTTTTTCCAGTTTTGGCCCAAGAAGGTCCCAGCGGGTCAGAATATAAGTTTCCTCAGTGTCTTAGGTGGACCTTAGCCTCAAAAACCTGTTTTAAGGGGGTCAGACCGCTCTGAAGGCAATAGTGCAGAATTTTCCTATGGGGGACCGCATATACACAAAATTGAGGCCCCCGCTATCCGCACCGCTGTAGGACCCCTGTTACGCGCTTTACCTTGACCTTCTTGACCCCCCCCCAACAGACCCCATCATCCTTGGGGCGGTTTTGTGACGCTAAGTTTTTCGCTCAAAAACTGACATTTTCTGCATACGCGGACCTGTCGCAAAATTCAAAATTTCACGAAAAAAATTTTTTTCCAGTTTTGGCCCAAGAAGGTCCCAGCGGGTCGGAATATAAGTTTCCTCAGCGTCTTAGGTGGACCTTAGCCCCAAAAACCTGTTTTAAGGGGGTCAGACCGCTCTGAAGGCAATAGTGCAGAATTTTCTTATTTGGGACCCCTGAATGCAAAATCGAGGCCCCCACTATCCGCGCCCCTTTGGGACCCCAGTTGTGCGCGTAACCTTGACCGACTTAACCGCCCGAACAGACCCCATCATCCTTGGGGCGGTTTCGACACGCTAAGTTTTTCGCTCACAAACTGACATTTCTTGCCCACGTGCATCTGTCCAACAAGTACAGTTTTAGGCCAGGCTTAAATTAAAAGCCTATGAAATCCCCACTTTTGGCCTGGAAATGCCCCGGGAGACAATGACATTGTCATCCCGGGGCATTTCCAGGCCAAAAGTGGGGATTTCATAGGCCGTTCCGATCCATCTCCAACGGATATAGCGCGCAAACGCCTGCGTGGCTGGGCTTTCACACCTCTGAGATGAATAGAACTGAGTATCCATGTTAATTACAGTAGGAAACCATTGAGAAACATTACCTGACCTCACGCTTTCCCGTTTGACTTGCGAACCCCGGTTATGCGCCTTTCCTTGACCGATTTGACTTCACTGACCAACCCCACCCACCAACCGGCCCGTTTGGCGACTCTGAATCCTCCGCACCAAAATTTGCAATTTCTTGAATTTTCTGCATACGCGGACCTGTCGCAAAATTCAAAATTTCACGAAAAAAATTTTTTTCCAGTTTTGGCCCAAGAAGGTCCCAGCGGGTCGGAATATAAGTTTCCTCAGCGTCTTAGGTGGACCTTAGCCCCAAAAACCTGTTTTAAGGGGGTCAGACCGCTCTGAAGGCAATAGTGCAGAATTTTCATATGGGGGAACGCATGTACACAAAATTGAGGCCCCCGCTATCCGCACCGCTTTAGGACCCCTGTTACGCGCTTTACCTTGACCTTCTTGACCCCCCCAACAGACCCCATCATCCTTGGGGCGGTTTTATGACGCTAAGTTTTTCGCTCAAAAACTGACATTTTCTGCATACGCGGACCTGTCGCAAAATTCAAAATTTCACGAAAAAAATTTTTTTCCAGTTTTGGCCCAAGAAGGTCCCAGCGGGTTGGAATATAAGTTTCCTCAGCGTCTTAGGTGGACCTCAACCCCAAAAACCAGTTTTAAGGGGGTCAGACCGCTCTGAAGGCTATAGTGCAGAATTTTCATATGGGGGACCGCATGTACACAAAATTGAGGCCCCCGCTATCCGCACCACTTTAGGACCCCTGTTACGCGCTTTACCTTGACCTTCTTGACCCCCCCAACAGACCCCATCATCCTTGGGGCGGTTTTGTGATGCTAAGTTTTTCGCTCAAAAACTGACATTTTCTGCATACGCGGACCTGTCGCAAAATTCAATTTTTCACGAAAAATTTTTTTTTCCAGTTTTGGCCCAAGAAGGTCCCAGCGGGTCAGAATATAAGTTTCCTCAGTGTCTTAGGTGGACCTTAG
>JAMOLF010000114.1:0-19956 GCA_025267735.1 Mactra quadrangularis
ACCTCCTCCGGCGGCTCTCTCATAAATGTAGTCTCCGAAGTACTCCCACGAGTTCCAACCTTCGAGGGTTATACTATCCCCTACATCGTAGGTGTTTCGAAAATCGAAATCTGGTTCGGGGCTGGACGCCCGTATAGTACCGTTATTAGACACTAGGTACACAGGAGGGATTACGTTTAACTGGTTAGGAGGCGCAAGTATTTGACCGGTTACGTTACGACTTCGAGTGGTCGCTACAATAGGAAAATCAATCGTGGTATTACCGAACGTTTGCGCGGGTGTGCCGTTGCCGGGTTCAGTACCAGGTCCATAAACGTCAAGCTTTGAACCTTCGATAACCTCCCACTTAGTGATCCCGTCACGCGGTTCATTGATAAGCCCGAAACCCGCAGTCGCCGTACCGTAGACGAATTCTATTTCTCGGTTATCTTCATAACGACGGTGGGGTTCCATCAACAGATCGGCGTATACAGCAGGTTCGAACCCGCGCACATCTTGGAAACGGTCGCCGGGTTTTGCTTCATTGGAACGGTTTCCGAGCGAGTTAGTTGCTGAACCCTGGTTGCGATTTGACGCACTAGGAACAGTAGGTTTAGGAGTGAGGAGAACCGCAGCGACCGACACGACCAATGATATGATCAAAGGTATCCACGTTTCGACTGTGCCGGGTACGACAAGTACGTGGTATTCACCCTCGTTACGAGTCAGGTGTCCGTCAGGGTCGCCAAGGGCTATTTGTTCCGTAACGTCGTTTTCACGGTTAGCGGAACCGCAAGTGATACGCGTACCTTTCGGTACGTCCATATCCTCACCGAATTGCGCGACGAACCACTCAGCAAGGTTTTCGTGGTTGCTAGTCGTCGCGTCCGAGTCTATCGGGTAATATGTTACTGTTATCATTAAGACGCCAATAAGTTACGTTAGGGTAGATACGCTTAATATACCCTAAATCGTCACTGACTACAGCACCCGTAGCGCCCATGCCGTGGTTATGTTTGACGCGCTTATAACGTATTACGCCAATGTGTGGCTGATTAGAACCTTTACGCATGACCACCATATCCCAATCACGAGGCGTGTCGACACGGTGGAACAGCTTACGCAATCGACGTACAAACGTAATGCTGAAATGGTCACAGTCAAACGTGTCACCAAGGTCTACACCGATTGTGGCGTATTCCGTGGCGACACCATGAGCGCAGTCATACCCTGCGTGATATGCTTCGCCTATTTGCACGTTTAGATCGTGATACCGTTTAGGTGGTCGATTTCATGTTGTGCGCAATACGCGGACAACTGTTTGAGGTTTAACACGATAGGGTTCCAATTTTCGTCGAAACCTTCCACCGTGATTTTATAATGACGTTTAACTTTAGCTTGCTTATTAGGCACACTCAAGCAGCCCTCAGAACTGGTTTTAACCGTCTCAGTATGGTTTGTAATAACAGGGTTAATAATAGCCCCTGTGTAATTCTTAGTCGCCATTACTATAACTCGTTTCAAAACACCCACTTGGTTAGCTGCAAGACCGATGCCTTTACTCTTGACCATGGTAGCGTTCATATCCGCGACTAATTGCGATACATCTTCCCATGGTGCCACTTCCGACGCAACAGTGCGTAGCGCTTCTTCGTTGTTCTTCAATACCTGTAACATAACTTTCTCGCTCCAATTACGGCGACACACTGCGCATCGCCTTGCTGACTCTAATATTACACGGCTTTACATCACTGTCAACACTTATCGCATTAACGGTCGTAACGTACCGAATCTATCCGGTGTCATTCTAAAGCCCGTCCCGTTCAAGTTCACACGTTCCGCCGCTGCATCGATTAACGCCCCTTTAGGATCGTAACTGATACCCGCCGTGTTAGTAATGTATGGTCCTTCCAACAGTATTACGGACTGGTCGCGCTTATCATACTGGAACGTGCGTATTTCAATCGTCGGGTACTCAGTACTGTCTATAGGTATCTGCGACTCAGCGGCTTGTACCTCGTCGTTCAAATCCTGCAACGTGATCGACCATGATTGGTTTTAAATTCCCGTCTTGGCCTGCACGACTTAACAACATTGGTAAATATCGATATACGTCACCTTCAAACGTAAACGAGCCGCCTGGTACGTAGTTACGTGTGAAGCGAAACGGCTCATCCCATGCGCTGTGATTAATCGTCACAGCGTCTAGGTTCATTTTATACGCGTCGTTCTTGATTAACGCCGCGACGATTTTCTCAGTTACTTGATTCGTCATGCGGGGATCCATAAATCCATTACAGGATTAGTCAATATTTCAAGTTCGTTCAACGTGACCGCTGCGTCTTCGCCATACTCCGCGTATAACAGTAGAGCGTATCGTCCGTCTCGTAATCGATAAGTTTCTGCTCGACTTCAAACGAACATGCGACGCGGCCGTTAAAACCGGTAAACCCGTTCCACTGCGGTTTAGATTTCAAACGCACCGTGTAGTCTTCGAATACCTCGGGAGACTCAAGAGCTAGAGCACATTGGAATGGTATCGAACCTTCAAACGTGGTACGTAACCAGAATAGTTGAAACCATTTCACCATTGCGGGCGTGGTCGGCGTAGTAATTAACCGTCACGACGAACGGACCACCTAAGTGATCCGTGTCGATTCTCATCGGGCCACCGGTGATGTCGGTACGCCTCGAACCGTCGGGGTTACTGAACGCGTAACTGTCACGCTCCGGTCGGAGGTACTTACCCCCGAAAACTAATTGCGGTAAATCTGTGTCGGTAGCCATTAGAATCTCCTCTGCGTTACATACTGACTCTGTTGCGCCTTATTATACTGACTGTATTCGTCGTTCACTTCAGCGGCCAATAATCCCGGCACTTCCTCTCGGATTACACCCGCACCGTATCCGAGTCCACCCATGAAGCCGACGCACTGTCGATCTTGCCTGTGGTTTGGTTTACGATCTGAATATTCGGGACGCTGTTACCCGTCACGTCGTTACCTGCTCTCATCGACTGAAGCGTGCCTAGGTTGCGAGCCGTTTCTCGTTGCGGCATTACGAATTCGCCGTTGCTCAGATTCGCCGTAAAGCTGTCACTGGTCCCGGTTCCCGGTCCGTAAGCCAAACCACCTTCAGCGAAGCTAGGTATAGCGGACCCTGCGAGCGCCACGCCTTGTGCTGCTGCCACCGTACCTGTCACGGCTGCTGTAGCTGGTGCTGAGTTAGTACCTAACGTAGCAAGGGACGCCAACGCTGCTGGAGTAGCCCATGCGACGCCTGTTGCCGCGGCACTCGCGGAAGTTGCAGCAAGGGACGCCGCAGCGATTGTCTCACCTAGTGCGGCATTCAACGCGTACTGTACACCTAATTCTACTAGCGAACTTATCAGCTGTCCCGCGACGGCTTGCGCAACTTGACGTGCCGCGTCTTCACCCGACGTGCCGAATAAAATCATGTCAGCAGTAGCTTGTCCTATGGAATTACTTAACGTGCTGAACGTATTCCCGTAAATCTCCCCGAGGGACGCTTCCATGTTTTGAGCGCCTTCCACCGTTTGCTGAAATTGCAGATTAAACGACTCGGCAAACGTAATACTATCAGGGCTGAACGACTGCTGTACTTTCACCATTTCGGCGCTTAATTGCTGTGCTGAAATATATCCTTGATTGTGCGCTTCAGTCAGTGCCGCCATGCGTATCACGTAGTTATCGACGGATGGGTTCAACCCTTCTATTGTGTTTCTGAACGTCCTTGTGATCTCGTTTTGTAGCTTTTGCTCCGCTGTTGCGTCGAATAAAGCCCCAGACAACTGTCGAGCCTGTTCAATCTGCGTTGCGGTCGCTTGTTCCGATAACGAGTATTCCGCGCGGAGCATTGCTTGTTCGCGAGCATTAAGCCCTATAGCTTCCGCTTGTTTTTCTAGCTTTTCAAGATACGCACCGTCTTGGTCGAACTCGGACACCGCGTCGTTCGTCGCGCTTAACTGTTGTTGTAGGTCGTATTGCTGACCGGAGAGCAACGCAATCTGAGCCGCGTAATCGCTGCCCGCTTCAGCACCGCTACGGAACACAGCTTCTTGTATAGCGGCTTCACGGTTGTTACCCGAAATGCGAGTTTGAAGTACGATCAGATTTTGGGATAACGACTCGATAGAATCTGTACGGCGACGAACCGCTTCGGTGTTATCGTCTTCTTTAAGCTTGTTACCTTCTAGCACTTGACCATATTTCTGCATTGTATCGATCGTACTGTCGATACGACCCTGTAATTCCTCTACGTTTTGCTCGGATTCTCGGAACTTATCCCCCACATCAGCAAGTCCGATAAACTCTTCAATGAAACCGCCACCCGAACGCAGGGGGATTCTTTTCGAACTCTTCACGCTGTTTTAAGAACGCCTCGTACTCTTCTCGTAGTATCTTGGTTTCTTCTTGTGCCAGTACTAACGCTTTCGCGTCTTCGTTCAAAGACTCGGATAACGTGGCTTGTGCAAAACGCGCTTGCGTCTTGGTAAGTTCGTTAATCTCTTCATTAGTACGCACTAGCGCGTCGTCAAGTTCTCTCGTGGCTTCCGCACCTGCGTACATACCACCTGTGAACTGACCGATCAAGATACCGGATACCGTAGCAAGCGCACCAGCTATCGGACTCAAGAAGCCCAACAACTGACCCCCTTGAATACCGAATACCATTGCTGCGTTTCGCCCCCATACCTAGCTGAATGGCTATATCTGAGAGCTGAAATCCGGCCTGTCCTACGAACCCGTTGAACTTGTTCATAGAACCACCCGCCGAGTTAGTCGCAGCGGTTAACTGTTTGGTTGATGCGGTAGTACCCTGAAGAGTCTTAGCGTACTGTGTTTGTTTCTGAGAAGACGCAAACGAAGCAGCCGACATAGCGGTCATTTCGTCGCGCAACAGGTTCGTACCTCGCGTCGCCCCGTCCGCTGCTTTTTCTATCTGGTCTAGTGACGTGGTGGCGACCCTGCCACCACTGACAGCTCCGCTAGGGTCCACTACTATGTCAATTCCGACTGCCATACTTATTTCCTCGCGTCGTGTCTAGCTCGTTCTAATGCTCGAATTATATAACGGAACGTCTCAAACTTCACGTTGTACCGCCTTGCGTACTGGTCAAGCGCTGACCAGCGTATATTGCCGTTGTGGTCTGTGTCAGTGAGAAGATCGCTAAACGCGGACCAATAGAACTCTAGTTGACGTTTCAGAGTTGGCTTGTCTTCTAAAAACTCGGGTGCTGCGACTCCTCTCGATGCGGCGTGTTCGGCGACCCAATCAAGTGAGTCACCGTCGTTACGCATGAGGAACGTCAACACCTCTACGAGTTTTTTATTGCGTCCTCTGACCACTCAGTTTGGAACACAGTGTCTTGCTGTACCGCTAGTGCAAGCTTAGAGAAGATGGTACGCCCTACCGGTGTCTGTAGCAGTTGGATAGCGTCAGGCGCGGGTAAACGGCACGTCTTCGCCATCGTTATCCGTCAGCGTCCAACCACATAGAATAACGTGTGCCATAAAACCGATCGTGTCGGGCGTCTGCTTGCCTGTGTACCACTCGTTAAGAAATGCTTTAATGTCTTTCACGAATTTATGGTCGGGGAATTTCTGCGCGAAGGTGGTTAACTTCTCGTTGTACACTTGGTTGTAGTTCACCATTTGACACACTTTGAGTGTGAACGTCGGTGAGATTGTCACGTCTGCTGTGTCTGCAAGGTTTGCCGATTGTAGTGCCGTAGATAGTTTGGATAATTCCATGTTTGCGCTCCGTTGTAAGTCGCTAGGGTGTACGGCGTAACGCCGCGTCGTAAAAATCTAGTATAACATTACGAAACGTGCTTGACACTCGTAACGACGCTGTGTATATTTAGGCTCATTGAGTTAGCGGAGATACGGTAATGACCGCACTACGCAACACAGTTTTACAAGAGTTACAACAAGGTCGCAGCGTGTTAGAGATAACACAGCATCACGGTCTTACATCCCGTCAGGTTCACGGAGTAATTAAAAACCTAGACCTGACGTACCATATTGACCGAATCCCTGTAGGAAACTGTTTAGTCTATAAAATAAACCGTCGTAGAGTCCGCCCAATGCGGGCAGGCGTAAAGCGACATTAGGAGCGAGAAATGAACGTAGAGTTAGACGGCGGCAAGTACCGCATTGAAATCGAGAACGGTGTGACAACTGTTTACCGCAACGGTGAAAAGTGGCAAGACCTAACGGGCGATAACCTTATTTATAATCTGGTACACCGCGTTACGGAGCTTACCGAAGCAGCTAATGTAGCGGCAGAACGTCTTGATACTGTTAGCGACCTAGTAACGCGTGACGGTGGAAGCGCGATCGATTGGTTAGTGGAAGAAACCTACCGTAACCAAGAAATAGCAACAGAACTACGTGACGCTACGGAGGCGTAACAGTATGAACGCAAAGCAATGGAACAACTCATCAACATGTGAAAAAGCGGAATATCTGCTAAGTAACGAAGTAGTTATTAAATCCCGCACAGGAATGCGCGCAGACGCTAAGGTTAACGACCCTAATCCATGTGTGACCGTTTGGACAGGTCATGTGGGCATCGTGCAAATTACGGAACAGTGCGACACAAGTCTTGAAGCGCTAGAACAAAGCGTCGAGTCACTGAGTAACTGGAAGAAAGAACTAGAGAAGGAATCCGAGTAATGCTGACATGGCTTGAATTTAAACAACACTGTGAAGCGATGGGTGTTCAAGACGACACAGAGATTTCGTGGATTGATACCCATTCGCCGTACGGTACCGACGACGTGAACGTTCACGTCGATGACAACAACGAAATGACAGTGAGCGACTAATAATGAAACTAAATTATCAACGCGTCGTCGATTGGGCGATGCACCGCAGAATCCTTGACGAGTCCACCGCACAGTTCCAAATGCTGAAAGGCACCGAAGAACACGGCGAAATGGCGACCGCTATCCTGAACGACGACCGTGAAGAACTTATCGACGCGATAGGCGATCAACTGGTCGTAGCAATTGTACAGTGTGCTCAGTTGGGTTATATGGACGAGCTAGACGGTTGGTTAGATGTACCGCGTTATACGTTCCATGTGTACCCTGTCGATGCAGGAGGTGAGGAACAACAACTACGTGAAGCGATGCTTGTCACGGCTCAACAGGGCGACCGTGAGCAGCATCCATTGCTCGCAGTCGTTGCGCTCGTGGGGACTTCGATAATTTATTCGACCACTTGTTCCGATTATGTCACGTATTCGGCATCTCACCGCATTACGCACTAGACAGCGTGTACGATATCATCGTTAAACGTGACGGCGCGATGCGTAACGGCGTTTGGGTTAAGTCGGGGGGATTTGTAGTATGAGCGCGTTACCTGTAATCACTCATGAACAGAGACAGCTATTGTCACATGCTCTAGGGGCTTGTAGTCGCTACGCTAAACGAGATTGGGGTTTTCGCAATTACTTTACAATCGGAGGAAGGGTGTAAAGACGTCAAACCCTTGCGAGAACTAGTGTCTCTAGGTTTAATGGTCGAGCGTAAACGCTTCGGGGATTTAGTGTTCTCCGCGAACAAAACAAGGAGCTATAGCTGTAGGTTTCAAGCGTTACCAATTATCAGGTAAATCGTTCCCCGTATAACCTCCTAACAAAAAGCCCGTCACGTGACGGGCTTCTCTTAAAGTTTGGACCGGTGAGAGATTCGAACTCTCGCAAGCCTCTAATATGGTCGAGGCAATTCCAATTACTAACCGGACCCTGTCATTATACCAACGACCTACGGCAGATACCAGAACAAACTTACACCCATTGTGTACCCTCGGTCTTCGTCACGGTGTGCCATGAAAGGGCTCGTGATTGTAGTCTTGGCATTCCTAGGGAACGACTTCGAACCGTCACCAAACGTACCGCACGGCAGCGACAACACGAAACCACCGTCACCGTTCTTATACGACATATCGATACCTAACGTCGTGTTATTGCGAATCGCATTTAACACTGTCGCGTCGGTAAACAATACGCTCGTTTCGATATCCACTTCGAAGTTACCGAAGTTCATGAACTCCGCTGCTAACTGACCTAACACATATTCAGCCGCTACGTTGTTGTTAATCGAAATGTTCGTGTCTTTGAAGAACGTGGTAACGCCGTTGTCGTCTGTGTCAGTTACACGCAATCGCATAATATCCGACGAGGTGTTAAACGGTTCAGTCTCCACTTGGTTGCTGCGTACACCTGCACGAGGCGTGTCAGTAGGCGGTAACAAGTCCTTACCGACAAATGCTAAGTCCAGCACTGCTTTATCCTGCAAAGCGTTGTTAATCGCTAACGTGTTGTTCACACAGCAATCCGCGTACTCGTAAAGCATCGGTTCAGTGTTGTACGTGGCTTCCATGTGGTACCACTGTTTCAAGAAATCAGCATCACCGACAGGTACGTTACGTACGAACGCACTGAACAGAATGTCGACTTCTTTACCCGTACCCGCATCTAGGGCGTAATTGGCGCCGCGAGCTTCGAGGGTTAGCTTGTTCGCTTCAATCACCGCGATACGCGCTTTCGTTGTCTGCACTTTCCCGTCTACGATTACCGTCGCACTATCTAACTGGTTCACAGTAGCGGCACCGCCGATATTAATGTACTGACCGGCTGTCAGACCTAACGTCGTGAAATCCAGTGTCGTACTGATCAGGTTTTGCTCTGCGTCGATTTGTAAGTCACCTGCCGCACCACGTACACCAACCGCGTACAGACGTACTTTACTTGACGCTGTTTCGTCGACAAGCGTTTCGTTCACGACAATAGTGGTAGACGTTCCACTTGCTACGGTTTTAAGCCCGTTGTTCTCAGGGTTTACGAATCCGTCAGCGTATACGAGCGAACCTGCAGTAAGCACCGCACCGCCTGTCTCGACCGTGTATGTGTTTGACGTCGCGATTGCGTCGACCACGCCGTAGCTGTCAGGTTGTAGACCTTTCCAAACAGAGAAAAGGAAACCGGGAGCGAAATAGCTAATCATTTCCAGCGTCATATCAGCCGTAAACTGTGGTGCGGTCGCCACAGAGGTGATTGAACCCTTACGGCGTTGACGGTCACGCGTGATCGGGTCACGTGCTACTTTTTCAATCGTTGCGGCGAAACTTCCGAGCTCATTGGGCTCCATATATAGCCACGGCGTTGTCGCTGTAGCTGGCATCTCTGATTTAGTAACGGCGAGTCCAGTCGCATTGGAGTCGGCCGATGAGTTATTTTCACATGACATGTGGTATGTCTCCTATAGGTTTAATGCGCGTTGGTAGTATATCACGGGTTTTTACGGGTGTGGTAATGGTGCTTGACGGATAGTACGTGTGCGTATAATCTATATAGAACCTAAATAGAAAAGAGAGTTAAAAATGACCACATGGAAAGAAAGTAAAGCTCGTGTTGACGCAATGCCTTTGAAAGAAAAGTTGTGTCGTCGTCGAGATACCGATTTTGAACAGTAAGACAGGTAAAATGTCCTTAGACGTTTCAGAAAGTGGATACACAGCCATTAAAGCATTAACTGAACTCACAGGCATGTCTCTTAGTGAATTGGTTTCGAGTCTTTGTAAGAGTGCGAGATTAACCATCGTATTCGACTCGTCAGTAGAGAAGAAACTCGGCGAGTTAAGGTCGCTCCGTCAATCCGTACATGGAACCCTATTACGGACGATGGTGTCGGACAACCCAGAGGAAAACATACAGATACGTGACGAATTAATGATCAAACAGGACAATGTTCGTTGGTCTGGGGGTATAAACCCCTCAGGTCTTGCTGAGTTCTGGATATACGACCATTCGGGTCCGCGATGCTTGACAGGATACCGATGGGGGCTGTAGGCCACATGGAACTATGGCCTAAAATAACTGTAGATAGGAAGTACGCGAACTCTTTATTGCGTTTCAACTCCCCCTACGTGTCAAAAACTAATCTCCCAATGCCTGTCGAATTCAAAGACATACTGGAATCCTACGCAATAGCGGAAAACGAGTTCACCAAAAGTTTACGACTAGGTGTCGATTACACAGTTTCCCTTCGTTAAACAAACCTGCGGTACGCAATGCGTACCGCCACATGTGGCGTTACACCCCCTCTAGACATAAATCAACCCACACAGGAATGACGACGTTTTGTTGATACCAAGCACCGTCACGCCCTACCGTATCGATACGAATGTCCCCGCCCGAAGGTGTACCACCGTAATACAGTGGGCGGTCGTCTGCTAGGTCAGTTAATGCCGTTTCGTATTCTGCACACGCTAGGTCATTATAGTATTCCCCGTCCGTAACAGGCGTGAATACCTGAATGGTTGCGATACCGACTCGTTTGTATTTACGACTTACGGAGCGCCCACCCATGGATTCACGGTTACGTGCGTTAAATCGAATAGATACTCGCGCCCATATCGAAACGTTCGTGCTAGGCACGTTAAACGTCCTCTCCGTTGTCAAAGTCGATCTGGTCGTCAGGAATCGCCCCGACTGAGATAATGCGGGTAATTAACGCTGCTCTTGCTTCATTAGGTGTCATGGTAATACCTGTTAAATAAAATCAGTATATCACGGTGTGGTGTGGTTGACAGTCGTAACGGTTGTGTGTAAAGTTAGGTTAATTACAGAACAGGAGCGACCCTCATGACCATAACAGACGCGATAATTTCACAGTTCGTGAACAACCCCGGTAAGGAGTTTCATATTTTACATCTCGTGTCTATTACAGGTCACGACAGGCACGTAGTGGTCCGCAGGGCTGTATCGCATCCGTAAGAACGGAATGCTTGCGAACCTAGTCAAAACCGGACGCGGCGCGTATACGTTCAAACCTAACGAGACCGTAAAACCGTATAAAAAATAAGGTCGAACACCTGCGCGACCTTATGAAAGAGCGAAAATCCATGACACACAAAGAGATCGTGGACGAGTTGGACATACACGAGAACTACGTACATGAGCTGATCTGCCGTATGAACCGTGTGTATAAAACGAAAGCAAAACGCGAAGTGCGTTACGCTATTTAAGGAGTTGAGATATGACACCCGAAGAGAAAGTTAGAGACGCAAAAGAGTTCACATCCCTATTGCTTAGTTGTGAACTGGCCGTCGAATTTAACAAGGACAAGCCGAATAAAGCAATTAAACATACGTTACGTTGCGTACAGTCGCGTGTAACCAGTCCAACGATTAAACGTGTCGCTCAACAGGGTCTACAGCAAATATTCCCTCAAGGATGGTTACAGAAACAACTTAACAACGTAGGACGCATCGGTGGTTTATCGCGTGACGAGTTCTTACGTATCGGTGCATCACTGTAACCATCACACCTTAACAGTTTCCTGACTGTTAGCCCAAACTACGGCTTCCTGTGTCGCATCATCAACGAAACCCGCAGGAGCCTGATTAGACCAACCATTATTCAGTCTGTTTATGTACGGTACGTTGTTGCCGATGTGGACAGACTGTCCTGTCGTATAATCGTAACTCGTCACAAACCTTGCAACCGTAGCACCTTGTTGCGCTTCACGTGCTGACACCTGTGCGCCCGCGTCGTCTACATTACCACCGTTACCTGAAGTCGGTGCGCCGATATTAATGAACCAATTTGCGCTCGCCCATCCGAGGTCAATAGGCGTACCGGCGGGTGGGTTACTGACAAGCGTCGCATGGATACGCAGCGTCACGTCGATAATCGTCTCGTTCGTAACGTTCTCGATCTGAAGTTTAGCCGCTGCGATATCCTCACGATAACCCATTACGCGGCGACCTCGTGCTGCCCCATAACCGTTACAACCGTTAATATTCGTTCCGATATTCGCAAGCAACGCCAAGCGTGTACCGTTTGCGCGTACCGCCACGTCGTCCTGAGACGTCACAACGTTAAACACCGGTTCACCCGCTACAATACTGTTCACGGGTAACATGGTGTCGGTGTCTACCATGCTTAACCAATCGACAAGCAATGCGGCACTTGTGGTGACCGTCACACCCTGAGCGACATACGAGGCTCTAGGCGTATCGAAATACATACGAGCGTTATAAGTCTTCGTCACCGTTATCATGCGTGTCGGATTACTAGGATCGCGTACACGTTCAGTCTTAATGATTTGACCGTCTTCGCCCGCTTCAGCTAGAGCCTCTTGTACGCCTTCCACTACATCAAGTACGTTACTCATACGTTTCGCCCGTTGGAGAACTGGTCGGGTTATCGAACTGACCGAGTTCAAACTGGTTAGGTGCTCGATTCGGATCGTTAGATACACTTTGCATCGTCCTGTACGCTAACACCCGTCTGTACGCCGCCACCAACCGTTACGAGTCCGCCACTAGATGCCGAGCCGTCAGGCGGTAAACCTGCGCCCAGGTTCTTACGGTAGATAAGGTTTTTCTTAATATCCATCCATGCTTGTGCTTTCTGCGAGTTGGATAGAGAGATCGGGCCGACTTTTAAGTCTTGTTTCGTCGCGTACAATGATGCGCTCGATTCGGCGATCATAATCGAAATGTCGATAGCGTTCATACCGTTATCAATTTGACGCTGAATGTACGCGTCGTCAAAGAGCGTGGCGTCTGCTCCGAGTAGTAAATCGCGTACCATATCCACGGTGGTCGGTATAGCCATGATAGGGTTTCCTAGTATTTGGTAATAAATTTAGTATATCACGCTGAAAGGGTGTTGACATGCGTAACGAAAGCGCGTAGATTTAGATTCAAGGACACACCGCGATGGTGATCAGTTAAACGGTTTATCCTCTGTTGGACGTTTCTTTACTAGTGTCGACGGCAATCAATTTTAGTAAATGTTACGTTATCTTAAACCGTTTAACTGACTTTCCATTGTCATACTCAAGGTGGTGTCCCAGATGCAGGTGGTAATCCACGCCGTAAGGAAGCTTAAGCCGAAACGCAGTACATAGCGGATTAGGACGTTGAGATAGGGTAATAACAGCATCAGTATAGACAAGTTTCTCCTTTTTGCTTGAGACTATACGGACAGCCGGAAAGACGGCGGACCGCTCGGAAAGACGAGCAATACTCTGTAAGTGGTTGTGGACGTGTTGATACCATACAGTCTGGAGGAGCTATCTTTCGACCACTTACAGAGTGTTAAAAAAACGGATAGTTGGTAGAGAGGTTTAATACTTCGGGTTGCTAACTCGATGAGCGGAAACGCTCCACAGGTTCGAATCCTGTACTATCCGCCAAACAACCGCGAGGCGGGCGTTACTAATTTTCTACTAACACTAGATGTTACGTTACGCCTCGCGACCCCAAATAGCGTAGTCGTGGCCATGCCCCGGTAATGGAGAACCTCGTAATGCTTGTCGCTATACTGACGAGGAGAGGGATTGGGTTAACAACTCACTCAACTACACCAAACAAAGCGATATTCGCCAAGTGGTAAGGCATCAGGTTTCCAACCTGACATTCATCGGTTCGAATCCGATATATCGCTCCAAACAATGGTTACTGTAGCCAAATGGTACAGGCTGTCCTCAACTGGGGCGCAACATGCAGGTTCGAATCCTGTCAGTAACCACATTATTCCAAAGCCGCCGTTAAAACCGGATCGCTACCCGAGGCAGCTAGGAACGAGTAGGTCAGTGTAAACTCAACGCTACTCACAGTCGTTATGCGGAGTTCTTTTAGCCTTATCTCACTAGAAGTTCCTCGACTCGAACGTAACGACAAACACGTCACTTAACCGTGACACAATAAAAAGCCCGCTTCGTGCGGGCTTTACTTCGTTAGGTCTGCGGGTTATTTAAAGGTCGGGTTTCCAGGTTCTCTTGTAGCAACTGACTTTTTCAGTGTGGTCTACTTCTCCGTCATCTTTAAAATTAAGGTCACCGCGAAGCGCTATAATTACCGAATCTATTTGATAATCACTAACGGGCTCCACTTCCTGCAAGAGAGCATTACTACAACAGCCGATGTACGACCCGATCACGGTCTCGACGTTTGCTATGCGGCACAATTCGTACCTATTGGTTTTATTATCCGAGGGGTACAGGTAATCTAGTGCCTCTCTGAGCTTCCGCTCATGGTAAGCCTTGCCGCGACTAAGCATCTTCTAGTTTTGCTCTTACTAGGCAGTCTTTAGCTTCTAAGAGTTTTCGAAGTCCTGCGCTTTTTTCAGCACCGTCCGGTAGTGACTCGTTCATCGACTTTGCAAGATCGCCGATCGGTTTTGATACTTCCTGCAGATGTTCGGGTAAGTGTGAGTACTCGAAGTATTTCATAATGCTAGTTGCCATCTCGCAACCTCCGTTATATAAAAAAGCGCAGCAATAGTGCTGCGCCTCTATATTAACACGCTCTCGGGGCGTTATTCAACGATAACAATACCGAACTGACTCGCGGCCATTTTAGCCATATCTTTTCCTTTCACCTTCTCAGGTAACAGGTTCTCGCCATCTTCACCTTGTACTTCATACTGACCGCCGCCAACATGGACAAGCGTACCTGTCTTAGCGTTAGCGTCGACTTCCGGCTTCGCATCGACCACAGGTTCTACTACAGGCGTTTCGGCCTTCACAGCGACAGACGCTTCGGTTTTCGGTGCTAGGTCAGATACGTAACGGTACTTGATCAGACGTTGCGCGGTGCGCTGGTCTAATTCGCTTAAATCTACTTTCTCGTTCTGCTGGTACTCATTACCCGCCATTGTGAAACGACGTGTCGCGTAATGCGGCTTGGAAATATCTACTAATTTAACTCGTGTCATGATCGTCATGCTCCTATCGGTAAGTGACGTTAGTATATCACTACACCGTTACAAATAGAAAACGCCCAGCATAAGCCGGGCGTTCGTTCAGTCCGTAAACTGTTAAGCGATGTTGTACAAGAACAGACCTAAATCTGGTGCAACAAGCTTCTGGTCGATAGACATTTCAGCTTCGATGTACTCGCCTTTCTGACCTGCTTCACCACGGTAACGACGAATCGCCGGACCGTTGTCCACACCCATAGGAATGTATTCGCTGTGTACAAACGTTGACGCTGCTGTAGGAGACATCAAGCCACCCATAGGGTCTACGTAAGCCATTAGGAACACGCCCGACGCGATAAAACGTGTTAGTCGCTACAGGATTACCCGAACCGTCTACAACTTCGTCATTTGCAAGGTTCACGATTGATTGCATTACTACAACCTCGTCAACTTCGAAAAGTTTCCGCCAGTTTCTGCTTCATCACTTTAGCAGGCATTGCGGTAGTCGCACCGCCGCTTACAAGTTCTTTGATTGACGGGTGAAGACGTACAAGGTTGTACACGTCAAGCGTCATTAAGATCTTGTTAGGTTTACGACCTCCGGATTGTAGTACGAACTCTTCAGCTAGTAGAACAACGTCTGATTCGATTTCCGCTGTAGGGTCGGACCAGTTTTTAGTACCTGAACCCGGTAAGGTATCTGTACCAACGTTGTAGTCTTTAGACCACTTACCCGCCGTCAAGAAGTTCTCTACGAACTCTTGCTCTTTACCGATAAGAATCGACTCAGTAACAACAGTAGTAGACGCTTGGTCTAATTGCTCTTGTTGGTCAGTGTTAGCACGTTTACGGTCAGATACGAAGATACGTAGCGCATCATCTTTACAGCTATACGCTGCTTCTGTCGTTTTATAACCGACACTGTTCGCGACACCCTTCTTCAGCGCGTCGAGTCTTGTAAGACCTAGAAAAGTGACCGGCAGGGAACACTTTATAGAGGTCGCTCGCCTTCGAAACGTTCTGAACGCCGAAGAAACGAGTACCGACAAATACCGACGTATCCTGCCATAAACGCTACGGAGAAATTCGACAGTAGCGTGTCTACATGTACGTCACGGTACGATTGATTAATAGGCATATCTACTTACTCCGTTATGCGATTGTTTCTTGTTCGATACGAACAGCAGAGAACACGCTACCTTGAGAGGCTGCTTGTACTGCTTTGTATTGAACTACGTTTGTTGCTACGCCAGTGATGAAACGACCATTGGTCTTCACCGCCACTTTAGCGCCGTATGCGATCACCGCGTCGGCGCGTAGTTGAAACTACTTCACCTAGACCAAACAACTGCTACGTCTAGTTCGTCACCCTGCCGCCGCTGCGGTTTTAGTGGTCACGTAGTCAATCGCTGCACCTGCTGCGGGAGCTGCTGACTTAGACATGTAGTGGTTGCTATCTGCGCCGATAACCACGCCTAGACCGTCTTCTTGCGCTGCGTGAGCTTCAAGAGAGATCTGCTTTGTGTATGTGAAAAATGAACCTGTAGCAGCCATTATTCGTTCTCCTCTGCTTGTGCTTTACGCAACGTTTTAGCCAGTTCTAAACCTTCGCTAGATTGCATTGCGGCAGTCTTGGTAAGGTTCTTTTCTGACTGAATCTTAGCGATACCGTCGTTATACGCTTTTTGAGCGTCTTCGTTACCAACCGGTTTGTCGTGTGCTTTCTTCTCGGTACGAGCTTGCATAGCCGTATCGCCTGCTTTAAGCGCTTTCTCAATTACTGAGAACTCGTCAGCAGATAGCGACGCTTTACACTTGCGAAGAGTCGTAGCCATTGCACCCGCTTCACCTGGAAGGTTAGGGCAAAGAGACTTAACAAGCTCTAGCGCTTCACGCTGTGCTGTGTCTTCTTGCATCTTAGCGATCGTTTCGTTTTGTGACTTCATGAAGCCGTACGCCGCGTCGCCTACTTCAGACTTAACGATGGTTTGACCCATAGTGTCGGTAAACGATTCGTCCGCAGCCTTAGCAACGCCCATCGCTTTCTTACGACCTTCGGTGTCTAATGCTTTAAATTTCTCTTTGTCTTCGTCCGACATCTTACCCATGTAAGTTTTTTTCGGCGTCCGACATTTTCGCGAGCACTTCAAGGTCAGTCACACGAGCGTTAGCCGCGTCCAACTCTTTCTGAATTTGCTCAGGTGTTTTAGGGTCTGACATGTCAGTGTCTCCGTTGAGTTTCACAATCGGGTTAATATTACCACCGTCTTGCGTTGCTTGGCTAGTGTTTTTGCCGAACTGCTCTGCTAACGTTTCGACTTGTTTCGAAATATCGCCCGTAGCGTCGATTGCTGATTTAACGATTACCGACTCGTCAGGCGTGAAACCTGCAGCGAGTAGCGCCGTGTCGACATCGTCACCGTTCGTTTTCAATATCGTCGCTTTGGCCGGTGCTTGTGCCCCAGACTTAACACTCGATAACTCGTTAAGACCCCATTTGGTGATCTTACGTTTTAGTTGTTTTTACCATCGAATCGCATTATTCGGGTTCCTCCATTTCGATGATTTCACCACCGACCGAGAAGGAGTCCCACTCGCCCGATTCATATTTAGCGAAGATATCCGATTGCGGTCGGGACGCCTACCAGTGTTCCCGTACGTGGGATTGTGTCAACGTCGAAACCTAGAGACTTCGCGATCTGCTCAGTGAACGGGAAAGCGAATACTACGTCTCCGACTTGCTCGCCTTGGTGGTTCGCTTTCAGTACGCGACCTTCAGACATGAGACCGTCCCAAGCTTTCGACTAGACCTTCTTCAGCGAAACAATCGTTGTCACTGTCGTAAAAATCTTCTAGACCTTTTTCGGTGCGTTCTTTCGTCACCTGCCCCCAACCGAACACAAGTCCTAAACCTGATTCGACCTTGGAGATTTTGTAGTGGTGTTCTACGTGTTTGTCACCCATAGCGTTACCTGTCGTTTTCCATTTGTGGATAGTTTACCGCGTATCGGCTCGTTACGCTACTACACCTGTTAAGAGGTTACACGTACTCCCTATTGTCTATATATTTTACCTTTTATACATTTTCTTATTATTTTATATATTCTTTACTATAATCTTTATAAGTAGTGTTACAGTGTTACTCGTTAAGGGAAGCCCCGTTCTATAAGGGTTTATCGGTAATTTAACGAGTGTTACTTCGTGTAACTCGTGTTACCGTCGCATTCTGTACCGTAAATCTCTATGTGTTACCGTGTGTTACTCTCAGCGGTCTATGTGTTACCGATGTGTAACCCGAAACGGCGTGTCGTATGTAGGAAAATAGTTGACGGTTGTAACGTCTACGGGTAATATTAGGGAATGATTACAGAGAGTGACGATTGAGCGGATGGCTAGACGATTAACAACTGAAGAATTTATAGAGAAAGCACGTGCTGCACATGGCTCGCGTTATGCGTACGACCGCGCGGTTTATGTACGCTCGGCGGATAAAATCACAATAACGTGCCCTGAACATGGCGATTTTCCGCAGATACCTAGCAGTCATCTACAAGGTAAAGGCTGTGCTAAATGTTCAGGTACCTACCAACCGACAACTGAAGAGTTTATAGAGAAAGCGCGCGCTGCACACGGTGACAGGTATAGCTACGGTCGCTCGGTTTATACGGGTAGCAAGAAGAAAACCACAATAACGTGTCCTAAGCATGGCGATTTTGAACAGACACCAAGTGACCACTTGAAAGAACAGGGATGCCCTAAATGCGCTAGTCGTCATCGCCCCACAACTGAAGAATTCATAGAGAAAGCGCGTGAGGTGCATGGCGATAAATATACTTACGAGCGTGCGGTTTACATAACTAGTAAGAAGAAAGTAGTGATAACTTGTCCTGAGCATGGGGATTTTGAACAGACGCCTAACAACCACTTGAAAGCTACCGGATGCGGTAAATGTTCGCATTCTTACCGATTAACAACTGAGGGCTTTGTAAAGAAAGCACGTAAGACACACGGCGATGCGTATAATTACGAGTGTGTGTCTTACGTGCGTAATAGTGATAAACTCACGATTACGTGTCCTGAACACGGTGCTTTCGAGCAGACACCTAACATCCACTTATCCGGACACGGGTGCCCAAAATGCGCCGTCACAGGTTTCAACCCTGACAAACGAGCGTACCTTTACATCTTGTTAGACACCGAAACTCACAGTCGCGTTAAAATCGGCATATCTAACCAACCTGACACTCGACTACGCGACCTCAAACGCAGCACACCCTTCACGATTGAACGCATTGAACTATTTGAGACACCACCAACCGAGACGCTACGAATCGAATCGTTCTGTCACTTACAACTAACATCTGCAAACCTTACAGGTTTCAATGGTGCTACAGAGTGGTTCAAATTTGACGGTGCAAAGCTTGAAGCGTTACGAGCGTTCATACTCTCAACGGGCGGTGTATCCGTAGGGTGACGGTCAATCTCAAGACCGTCACACCCCTCATCAAACCATATCGTATACAAACCGCTGAACTTGCACAGCTCTATATCAAACGATGCGAGGTATCCATTCTACGGATATCTTCGTATCGCCCGTTACGACTTCCCTACGCATCTCTACGACGCCTAAAACTACGACGACAACGACAATTGATCACGTTCCTAGCGGTGCCGTACTTGCGGTCACGTGGATAGCGCATTGGTCCAAGTGGTGTCTGGAAGAAATCACCATACGCAACACCGTCAGGATTCATAGCTGGTGTGACCATATGCTCTTCACGCTCTCGACCGTCACGCGTTACGTTCCAGTCTTGTATCAGGTCGTTAACGAGTGCCCCCGTCTTGCTTAGACTGTTCCATTGCCATATCTTGCCCTAAATCCATAGCACTCATGGACTCCGTACGTGCAATCGTCAGGCTGCGTTCGGCTTCACGCTTGCGACGAAACGCAGCGACCAGTTTATCTACTTGGGATTTCGGCAGGGGCTTCTCGTCACGTATCGCACGTTCAACGGTACTATCCGAACGCTTGTCACGTGATTGACGCTGTAAGGCTTGCTTATCGAGCGTTTCCAAGTAACGACGGTAATTCTGTACGCTTTGCTCCTGCTGGACGGTCAGACCTATCGTCTGCTTGTAATCCCTCGCGATTGCAGCTGGTGGACGCCCTTGAGACACGGCCGTTGTCACAGCTAGGCGTACCGCGTCGCGTGTCTCGTTGCTAAGTTC
>JAMOLF010000115.1:0-19774 GCA_025267735.1 Mactra quadrangularis
AACTTCAAGGTAGTGAGTATGCTGGAGCTGGTAATACATGTCTATATGGTGCTACTGGTGGTAAGCTTTATGTAAGAGCAAATGTTGGTGAGAGATTTGCTGTTAGAAATTCAGGAACTATTGCAGTTGTTGAAGGTACTGGAGATAATCCTTGTGAATATATGACAGGTGGTATAGTTGTTGTTTTAGGTTCTACAGGTATTAACTTTGGAGCTGGTATGACAGGTGGATTAGCATTTATATATGATCCTCAAAGAGATTTTATTGATAATATGAATCAAGAATTAATCGAAGCGTTAAGAATAGATACTGATGATACTGAGTCAGAAAGAATATACTTGAAAAATTTATTAAGAGATTATGTTGAACATACAGACTCAGATAAAGCAAGCGATATCTTAGAGCACTTTAGATCAGAAATAAGAAACTTCTGGATGGTAAAACCAAAGGACATGACTGTTTTACCTTTAAACCCAGATGATGGAGATTAAGAATATGTTAAATTTTACAAAAGTTGATAGAGTAAACCCTCTTAAAAGAGGGGTGATGGAAAGAATTAAAGATTATAAAGAAGTGTATACTGTTTTTGATAAACATAAAGCACAAGAACAATCAGAGAGATGTATAGGTTGTGGTGATCCATATTGTCATAATAAATGTCCTCTACATAATATTATTCCTGCTTGGTTAAAACAAACAGCTAATAATGATTTAGAGTTAGCATTTAATATTTCAAATGAAACTTCACCTTTCCCTGAAATCTTAGGAAAAATTTGTCCTGTAGATGTTTTATGTGAAGGTGATTGTACTTTAAATGACACTCATGGTGCTATTACAATTGGTTCTATTGAAACTCACATTAGTGAAAAAGGTTTCAAAAATGGACTTAAACCAAAATTTACAAAAAATAAAATTGGTAAAAAAGTTGCAATTATAGGAAGTGGTCCTTCTGGTATTAGTGCTGCTACTTTTCTTTTAAGAGAAGGTGTTGATGTTGATATGTATGAAAGAGCTAATAAAGCTGGTGGTCTTTTAACATATGGTATTCCTGGATTTAAACTTGAAAAAGAAAAAGTACAAAGAAGAATTAATTGGTTAATTGATGCTGGAATGACATTACATACTAATTGTGAAATTGGAAAAGACAAGTCTTTTGAAGAGTTAGAAAAAAATTATGATTCTGTGTTTGTTGGTATTGGTGCTACAAAAGGTAGATTCCCTGGTATTGAAGGTGAAAAGAATCCTAATGTACACTTAGCAATGGATTTTTTAACAAAAGTACAAAAAAGAAATTTCTCTGAAACAGTAGAAAACTTTATTGATGTTAAAGAAAAAAATGTTTTAGTTATTGGTGGTGGAGATACTGCTATGGATTGTCTTAGAACTTCTGTAAGAGAAGGTGCTAAATCAGTTAAATGTCTTTATAGAAGAGATGAATCAAATATGCCTGGTTCTAGAAAAGAGTTTGTTAATTCAAAAGAAGAGGGCGTAGAATTTATTTTTAATGTATCACCCGTTTCTATTGAAAAAGATGGTATCAACCTTCTTAAAACTCAAATGAGTGATGCTGACAGTTCAGGAAGACAAAGTGTACAAATAATTGATGGTAGCGACTATAAAGAAACTGCTGATATCATTATTTTTGCATTAGGTTTTGAGCAAGAGTTACCAAAATTCTTAAAAGATTCAGGTATTGAATTAGATAAGTGGAATGGTATTGCAACAAATGAAAAATTTCAAACATCAAACTCTAAAGTTTATTCAGGTGGAGATAGTGTTCGAGGTGCTGATTTAGCAGTTCGAGCTGCAGCAGATGGTAAAAATGCTGCAAAGATGATTGTAGAAAGTTTTAAGTCATAAGTTAAATTATGGGAGCAGTAAAATTTTTACTTGAAAATGGGGCAGATGTTAATACCAAAGACGAGAAAAATTTTACGCTACTTATGTACTGCGTACAATTCAATGATTTAAATCTAATCAAATTAGCTTTATCATATGGAGCTAGAGTGAGTGATAGTGACAAGTCAGGTTTTACAGCATTAGATTATGCTATTAAAAATAATAATCTAGAAGCTGTAAAACTACTGCATAGTTATGGATCTGAAATATTAGATCATAGTTATATGCTAGCAATTGAAAATAATTATAAATGTATAGTTAAATTTTTTGATTGTTTAGACCCTAACAAATACATTTTTCAAAAAAAAGGATACTGTAGATGAATGAGATTAAAAAGCTCTTAGAATCAGGTGCAGATGTCAATACTTCAGATAAAAATAACTTTACACTTTTGATGAATTTTGTTGAAAAAGGTGATAAACATGTAGTGAAATTACTTTTAGATTATGGTGCGAATATTAATGTTAAAGATTTATTTAATATGACAGCCTTAGATTATGCTATTAAAAATAAACAACTTGACATTGCAAAGCTTTTAGTTTCAAGTGGAGCAATTATTACAAATGATAATTACATGTTTGCAATGGAATCAAACTACAAAGAATTAGTTTCTTTTTTTGATACATTAGATCCTAATAAATATATCTTTTTAAAAAATAAAATGAAATAACCAAATATTATAAATTACCATTAATAAATTTAATATTATAAAAGCCTCTTTTTTTAATATTGAAAATAAGCTCATTAAAATATATACAATCAAAAACCAACTGGGTGTTAGCACTTCAACAGTATAAATTTCTATATTTATTAAGTTATCTAAACCTAAATCAAATATTCCTCCCACATTAAATAAATGTAAAAAAACACTCAATGGATAGAAAACTGTAAATAGAATAGTCAATATAGGTGAATATAATTGTTCTAAGGCCGTTGTAGCGAAAAAATAATGTGTAATAGGGTTAATACTAAGATATAACCAAAAATTGAATATAACAAACTGTAGTAACTTATTTAAATGACTAAAATATTTTATAAATAAAAAGATATAAAAAACACCCGAAATACTAAACCATAATGATAGAGAAAATAACAGTTTTGGAAAAAGTGCAATTATAACAATAGATATAATGAAGAGTGTTTCAAATGAAATTATTTTTATATTATTTCTCAATAAAAATAAAGCAAATATAAACATAATAAAAGCTCGTAGTAAAGAGGGTGGCATATCTATAAAAATTAGGTATATGAATAAGATGAAACTAATAATCATCATAATATCAAATCTCTTGTTTCTATAAGGGAATTTTCTATTATGTATTTGAGTATAAAAAAGATGTATTAGAAAATATAATACCAATGATATTACACCTAAGTGAAATCCTGAAATTGCAATCAAATGTGAAATTCCTAAATTACTAGCTAATTCTCTTATTTTAGCTGTTAAGGGAGTTGCTAAATAGAGTGCATTATATAAAGATGAAAGATCATGGCTAATATGTTGAGATTTAATATAGTTATGAATTTTCTCTTTTAAATCTACATTTGATGAATCAATATTTATATTAAAACTTTTTGCATAAAAGCCTTTTAAATAGGATAAAAAATTTATATCTTTTGTAATAATATAAAGATCAATTTTTTGATATATTTGAGTTGATTTTTTTTGGTTATACGATGTGAAAAATGTAAAGTTTTCTGTTTTTATTTTTAATGTTTTATATCTATTTTTGTCATATACATTTAGTACAATACCGTTAGTATGATAAATTTCATTTTTTGTAAGTTGTTTATAATTTGAAAACTCTAATGTAAGATTAAAGAGAAAGATAAAAAGTAAAATAAAAAAGAATAACTTCCTCTCTTTATTGTTTCTAAAAAGAGTAAGTGATTCCAATTGTTAAGTTAAGGAAGAAGTGTGATATAGATCCATTAATCCATCATAAAAGTCTTCACATTTAAAAACATCAATTAAACCAGAAGATGTTGATATATTTTGATGAATTCGTTCTAGTCTTTCTTTTCTTTGAGGAAATAAATCAGCTAAAACCATAGATGATATCTCTTTTCTAATTAGTATAGAAGGTGGAATGATACCTAATCTAAATAATTCCATTATTGTTTCTTTGTCATATTTTACATGGTGATGATTTCCATGAGGACAGGTATCTGTACTTACTAAAGTAGTACACTTATCACAATATACAAACTCATTAAATAGTTCTATATTAATATGAATTTTTTCCAATGTATCTACACGTGAAAGTAACTGGTTATGATCCCAATATGCACCTAATCCTGTATGGTTTTGTCCAATTAAAAGTGTATCTGCCCCATAGTTTTTTGAAACGATAGCATTAAGTGTAAGTTCATTTACTCCACCAAAAATATAAGTATTTTCAAGTGGCAAAAGTAGTACTCTATCTTTTGCAACAAAATGATCTAGAAAAAATTCTATAGTATTAAACCTCACATCATAACTTAATTCATCATCTTTATATGGCTTTCTTAATAAAATGATTAACATATCACATTTTTCTAAAGCCGTTCTGATAATTCTTTCATGAACTCTATGAAATGGTTTTCCTGATAATACAATAGCTGATATCTTTTTTGCTTCTACATTTAGAACCATCTCATCTATTTGTTCTATATGCTCTTTGATATCATTAAATTCAATCTCATATTTACCACAAATAGCTAAGTCACCTAATCGTTTTGATGTATCATTAGCCTCAATATGTAGTTCACTATTTGTACCATAAATTTGTTTTACTCTGTCATCTTTATTTATAGCAAATATTTCATCTACTGTAATTGTTCCTACTTCTACATTGTTGCAAATAAGTTTTAAGATATCACCTTTTTTAGAGTTACTTAAAACTTCTTTATTTCGTTTCCCAGAAGGTGCTAAAATAAATGGAAAGGGAAAAATTTCACCTTTATATAAACCTGTATTATTTACATCTTTAGTTTCTTTTTCATTCATTAAAGATGTAACAGGGTTAAGCAAGCCATCTCTTGCCATGGCAAGAGTTGCTACTGCTTCTTTATCTATATAAAGTAAATTATTTGCAGTTTTCATTATGCGTAAGCTGGCTCTAAAAATGGGATTACTTGTTTTTTACGACTAAGACATCCTTTTAACCAAAATTGATCATTTTCAACTTTGATATCCCAAGCTTTTTCAACAGTATCTACAGAAGAACTTGCAACTAAAATTTGTGAACCCATAGCCATGATATCAGTTAAAATAAGAAGTACAGTTTCGTAACCTTCTTCCTCTTTAAGTTGTTTTATCTCAGTAATTAAATCATCTTTAATATTATCAAAAATAGATAAATCTACAACTTCTAATTGTCCAATACCTACTTTATTTCCATGCATTTCAAAGTTTTTAAAATCTCTTTTTACAAGCTCTCTAAATGGAACTCCTTCAACTTGAGATTTAACTTTAAACATCTCTAATCCAATAGCTTTAAAATCTTCAATACCAGCAATTTTAGCTAATTCTTTAGTAACTCTTGTATCTATTTTTGTACATGTTGGTGATTTAAAAATTACAGTATCACTTAATATTGCACACATCATAGCTGATGCAATATCTTTTGGAATTTCAATTTCATAGTAATCAAACATCTCTTTTACAATTGTATTTGTACATCCCACAGCTCTAATCCAACAGTCAAGTGGAGCAGATGTCATTAATCCACCAAGTTTATGGTGATCAACGATACCTACAATATTAGCTTCTTTTAAATCATCAGGTGCTTCAGTATAATTATTATAATCAGTCATAAATAAATCACATCCTGCAAAAGATGTTTTAAGTTCAGGAGCTTCAAGATTAAATTTTTCTAAGATAAACTGAGTTTCTGGATTTACATCCCCTTGTCTTACAGCTTTCGCTTCAGTTCCAAGAGCATTTTGAAGATATGCCATTGCTATAGCTGATATGATACTATCACTATCAGGTATTTTATGTCCACATGTATATAACATTATTTTAGTCCTATGTATTATTTTTCACATTTTATAGTAGAAGAATTAAATATATGATTAAGAAAGCTTTGAATAACTATATTTGTATAGAAGTTACACATTTGTACTCACTTTTTAATATAAATTAATTATTTGATATATTTAGCAATGATATTAATCAAGTCCTGCTTTTTTAATGGTTTTGATAAATAATCATCCATACCTACATCAATAAACTTTTTCTTATCTTCTTTAAATGCATTGGCACTTAATGCAATTATTGGTATATGTGTATTATTTTGTGATTCTATTTCTCTAATTTTCATAGTTGCTTCACTTCCACTCATTATTGGCATATTTTCATCCATTAAAATCACATCATATTTATTAGTTTTATACATTTCAATAGCTTCTAATCCATTATTTGCAATTTTAAACTCTAATGATATTTTTTTCAGTACTACTTTCATAAACATTTGATTTGCTAGATTATCTTCAACAATGAGTATTTGAATAGTTTTTTTTATTTTTGTAATATCACTATTTTCTTGATGCTTATTTATGTTATCAGTAATCTCAATTGAAGAGTTATCATTATTTTGAAATATTGCTATATCAAAGTAGAACCGTGCACCATCTTTTTTTGAACTATCAATTTGTAAAGTTCCATCCATGAGTTCAATTAATCTTTTTGAAATAGTTAATCCCAGCCCAGTACCACCAAATTCTCTTGTAGTAGAATTGTCCTCTTGTGTAAATGGTTCAAAGATGAGTTTTTGCTTATCTTTTGCAATCTCCACACCATCATTTTCAATAGAAACAAAAAGTTTTTGTTCTATCTCTTTATATTCTATAATTAAAGTTATTGTACCTTTTTCATGTGAAAATTTAATTGCATTTGATATAAGATTATTGAGAACTTGAGTTATTTTAGCTAAGTCAATACTAAAGTCTTTGGAAAGGTTTTCAGAGATAGTAATGTCAAATGTAAGATCTTTTTTATTTGCATTTTCTGTAAATTGCTTTGTAATATTGATCAACTCTCTATACGGATTAACTTTTACATAATCAAGTTCTATTTTATTAGATTCAATTTTACTAAAATCTAAAATATCATTAATTATTGTTAATAAATTTTTACCTGATGTTTGAACTATATCTAAATACTTTAATTTAACTTTTTCTTTTTCTTGCTCTTTTAATATATCAATAAATCCAATAATTCCATTTAGTGGTGTTCTTATATCATGACTCATTTTTGCTAAAAAATCACTTTATGTTTTTGATGCAGTATTTGCTTCTTGTACTTTGATATCCAATAAAGTATTACTATTATTTTGTGTATCAATTAAGTTTTTAATTTCGCCTGCCATATCGTTAAAGGAGTTTTCAAGTTCACCTATTTCATCTTTTGAGGTAACTTTGATTCTATAATTAAAGTTATGTTTTAAATACTCTTTTGTACCATCTAATAGATTTGATATTTTATTTGTTACAAGATTTGACATCCAAACAGCTATAGCAATAACTGCAATAATCATTAAAATTGTCACTAATATCAGTTCCTTTGTTAATTTATCAATATATTCTAAAACATTAAATTTATTTTCATCAAGTTCTTTTTTCATATTTTTAACTTGTGTTGTAAGTATATTATTTACATTTTGTTTTGTTTTATTTGCAGCAAGATGAAACTCTTGAACATTTGCTCCAATAGTAACAAATCCAAATCCACGTTTGCTATTTGCATATTGTCCTGAATAATAAGGAATAGTAGCTGCTGTAGTAAGTTTCCATACACCACTCCAAAAGATTATAAAAGAGCCATATCCACCTTCTTGCGTAAGTTGGTTGCAGAAATTTAAGTATCTACAATCTAGTCCTACTTCACCTTTATTTTTTAATTGAGCAATATTTGGTTTTTTTCTTAGATGATTGTTGTTCAAATATTGGATAATTATTTAAAAAAAGCGCCAAGGTTTGTTTGTCCAGTAGATTTGAATTTTTTCTGCAATATCTAAACTTAACCATCCTGGAACTTGTTCACCTGTTTTTTTATCATAACCCATGATAAAATAATCACGAGCATGTGAGATGTTTCTTCCTTTATTATCCCACATAAAAGCATAGTTCCCAGTACTTGCATCTGCAATATCTTGTTTTGTATTTTGGAGTAATGGATCAAAACTATCTGTAAATTCCATGATATGTCTATGGTCTAATGCAAAAGCAACATATCCTATCTTTTTATTATTTTTTGTATATTGGTGTGGCAAATCTAATAATACCTTCAAATCTTTTTCCAACAGGATTTTCTTTTCCTGCATAAGCATGATTTTCTGGATTAAACTCTATATTCATCATTTTTGCTTTTTCTTTAGTAAAAGTTCCTATAAGTCCACTAGTAACATATTCTCCAATTACATTTGAAACATAAATGTCACCTTTTTTTAAGTGCTTTAATTCATTAAAATAGTTTTCTGCTTTACAGTATGTGTCTTGTTTATTTTTGATATTTATTTTTTTATTTGTTAATGTTGATGTTTTATATACTTCATTACCATTTAGATCGATGAATTGTATCTCTTTGTATAAGGGTATTTTTTTGTATTTAATATTTGTTGCAGTATTTATATTAAATTCTTTTTCATTATCTTTTAAATTGGCTATATTCTTAATCAATTCAATTTCTTTTTGTATTTCTGGTTCCCATTTTTTTAAGTTATTATTATATAGGTATTTTTCATGTTCAGAAATAGGGGCAGTTTTTATTTGTTGAAAGTTTTTTAAGACATCATCATCCAAAGTTAGTGATGATAAAAAAAGTAAATCATTATCTCTTTCATATAAAAATGTTGCAATATCACTTGCAATCTCATAACTTAATCTTTCTAAACTTAATTGTGATTTTTTATCTAATGCTTTAACACTATCAGATATTGCAGTAGTTGCAGTTTCTGATATGATTTCTTTACTTTTATCAAAAGTACTTTTTGTTGTATTTTCAAAGTAGTTATTTAAGTTTTTAGCACCTTCAATTGCTATATATGAGAGTAACAGCAATGGAATTACTTTGATGAATATAAATAGTAGAATAAGTTTTGATTTAATTTTCAAGTTTTTTCATTGAACTATAACCTTTAGATAAAAATAACTCTTATTCTATCAAAAAAGTACCTAGTTTAGTATTATACTAATAATTATTTTTTTTATTATTATACTCATATTTTTACTGAAAAGACGATAAAATAATTTGATATAAATAGTTATTTTTTAACTATCAAAGCCACTTTTAAATCTAACTTCTTTTTTTACAACAATCTCTTTTTGTTTCTCTTTTCTCTTAATATCTTTTTCTACAAAGATTTTTTTTCTTGTTACTGGATCCATTTCAGTATAGTACATCACAGCAGAATATGTTCCTGGTGTTGGAATGAAAACCTGGGCTTGTTCCGGATTCATTTTAAGTTCTTTAGTTGTAAATCTTTTTAATTCATGCATATCTTTTTCTTCACAACCTGGATGTGCTGCAATTAAATAATATGTTAAAAATTGTTTTTTACCCATATCTCTATTTAATTTATCATAGAGTTTTTTAAAGTCAACAAGAGTTTGTTTTCCAGGTTTTCCCATAAGATCAAGTACATGCTGTTCCGTATGTTCAGGTGCAACTTTCATTTGCCCAGAAATATGATCTTTTACCATCGATTTAAGATAGTTATAACCATGCTTTTTATCTTCTGTTATAAGATCATATCGTACACCAGAAGCTACAAACGCTTTTCTTATTCCTGGAATTTCTCGTACTTTTTTATTCATCTCAATAATTCGTCCATGATCTACTTTCATAGATTTACAAAGTGTGTGTTGAGTCAACACATCTTTGATGATCACAGGTACCAAGTTTAAGTTTTTTATTACATTCATATCCGTACATATTTGCAGTAGGTCCACCTAAGTCTGAGATGATTCCTTTAAAGTCTTTATACTCTCTAAAGTCTTTTGCTTCTTGAACAATAGAGTTTTCACTTCTAGTACGGATTGTTCTTCCTTGATGTACTCCAATAGCACAAAAGTTACACTCTCCCCAACATCCTTGATGTGTCATGATTGAAAACTTAATAGTCTCAAGACATTTTACTTTTCCTTCTGGTCTATGGTATGGGTGTAATTCTCTTGTAAATGGTAATGAAGACATCTCATCCATTTCAGGCTCATCTAAATAATCGCAAGGAGGGTTTTGGATGGCATATCGAGTATCTACTTTTTGAACTAAACCTTTAGCTGCAATTGGATCATTATTATCATAAAAAAAGTCAAATAGATCAATGTATTTTTCTTTATCTTTAATACATTCATCAAAAGAGGGCATTTGGTGATACTCCGGAACTGTTTCTTTTGCAATATAACAAATACCTCGAATATTTCGATAATCTTCACCTTTAGCAATAGCTTCAGTTAATTCACGTAGAGCAATTTCCCCCATACCATATACAAGAACATCTGCTTTACTATCAAATAAAATAGGTTTTTTTAATTTATTTTGCCAAAAATCATAATGAGTAACTCTTCTTAAACTTGCTTCTATTCCACCTAACACAATAGGTACAGTATTTTTAAAAAATCTTCTTACTAAGTTAGTGTATACTAAAACAGCACGATCGGGTCGTTTGTTATTTACTCCACCTGGAGTATAGTCATCTGAGTTTCTAAATTTTTTCGTTGCAGTATAATTTGAAACCATACTATCAATACTTCCACCACTAATACCCCAGTAAAGCTTTGGTTCACCTAGTCGTTTTACATCTACATCACTATTAATGTCTGGTTGCCCAATCATTCCTACTTTGTATCCTAGTTTTTCAAGCATTCTTCCAACAACAGCAACACCAATAAAGGGGCTATCTATATAAGCATCACCACTTATTAAAATAATATCACATTGTTCCCATCCAAGAGCATCCATCTCTTCTTTGGTTGTTGGTAAAAATCGGTTTGGTTTATTTATATTACTCATTATTTTGTCTTTATTTGTCTTTAATATTTTATAGTCTAATCTTTTCGTATTGTGCCACAATATGTGTTAATATTTGACTATAAAAAGATATTAATTAAGTTTTTGAGTTAAAATAGTATGATAACTTTTTTATAAGTTTTCGACACTTTGTAGTTTTTCTTCAATTATGAGCAATGAGCTTTCTATACTTTTTAGATAAGTACTTACTACTTCATTAGATGCGTTCATTTCAATTAGGATATCAATCATCTGTATAATTGGTATTGCCAACTCACATTTATCACCATATTTTTCAATAAGGCTTGGATAGTTTTTGTCTATTCTGTATCTTAATGTTTTAATTTGATTTTGCATTTTGTATCTTTATATTGATATACATTATTATAAGGAAACAAAGTCACAAAAAGAGTCACAAAAAGACAAATTTTAAAAATAAAATAATAAGTAGATTTATTTTCGACTTGAAACAGTCAATGATTCTTTTGTAAAAGGAACAGCAAATGGATGTTAATCTGAAAACTCTTCAAAAGTAGATTAAAATAATAATTTATTTTTTAGATTATTTGTTACCTTTTATATATATTTTTTTAATAAGTAATTTTATTTTTTAAGATAAGAGAAATTTAATATCTTGATCTGTAGAATGTTTGTATAACAATAAAAGGAGAATTATTAATGAATAACATGAAAAAAATTACACTTTCAATTACAGCTAGTATTTTACTAGTTGGTTGTGGTGTTTCTGACTCAATTAGCAGCGGTGCTTCTTCAATTAGCGGTAAAGCAGTTGATGGATACTTAAAAGGTTCTACGATATGTTTAGATTTAAGTTTGGATAGTCTTTGTCAAGCTTCTGAGCCTACAACAGATACAAATGCAACTAGTATAATAGTAGGTTCAGAAGGTGAATATAGTTTTAACATAACTGCTGCGCATAGAGCACATGAAAATTTTGATAAAGCTTCTATTTTAGTTTATGGTGGAACAGATACCGATACAGGTAAGAAGTTTGATGGTAAACTTCAAGCTCCAAATGATGGAGATGTTGTAAATATTACACCGCTTACTACACTTGTTGCTAAAGCAGTTAAAAAGGCTACGGCAGATTCGAATTTAACAAAAGCTCAAATAGCAACTCAAATAGCAACTGCAAAAGCCAATATTATAGAGGTTCTAGGTTTACCTGCTGGTACAGAAGTTGGTGCTGATCCGGTTCAACTTAAAAAAGAGGGTAATGAAGATCTTATTAAAGCATCATTATCAGTACAAAAATCAATACAAACTTTGGCAAAAGCAGCTAAAACTGATACGGGAAATACAAAAACAGAAGCAGAGTTAACAGAAGATATGTTTGAAGCTATGTTGTTAGGACTAGAAGATGCTGCTGCAAACAATTCCATAGGGTTAGATAACTTACTTGAAAAAACTAAAGCTTTACCTGCAGCTCAAACGCTTATGGGAGAAAGAGCAGTAGCATCTGTTGAAACAGCTAAAAAGATTGGTAAAAAGGTGGAAGATTTTTTTACCAATACATCTGATGCCGGTAATTCTACTAATTTTGAAGCAGAGATGAAAAATATTTCATCTTTAATTGAACAAGATTTTACATCTTTTGAAAATGATTTTAAAGATAATTTTGTGGCAGGTGCTGATTTTAATATGACAACATTAGAAGTTTTTGATGCTAATGATACAATATTTACAGATGATAATTTTGATTTTAATAGAAAAATTCTTCAAAAAGAGTTTGAACTTTTAGGATTAGGTACAGATGAAGTAAATACTTTATTAAATGACAGTACGATAAGTCAAATTAATCCTTGGGAGATACATGATAAACTTGAAGATGGTACTCTTGATAATTTTAGTGAATTAAAAACTGCAGTAGAATCTGAAAAAACTACTTGGGAAAATGAGGAAAAAGAAGCTGAAAAACTTGCGTTATTAGCTTCTGATACAAAAATAGCTTTTTCAGATTCAGAAGAGATGTATGAAGTTTCATTAAGACAAGATTGGGAAGATGGTCAACAATCATTTGTATATGAAAGTGAAAAAATCACATTATCGGCAGATAGTTTATCATTTGAAATATCTGAAATTGAGAATGGTGCTTGGGTAACAGTAGCACCAGAAGATCAAAATGATGAAGATTATGTATTTAGAGATGGTAATTGGACAAAAGAATCATCATCTGAATCAATTGTAAGAAATGATGATAATACAGAGCTAACTATAGAGGGTGATGGAAAAGTTACTAAGTTATTTGAAACTTTACTTCTTGGAGATACATTTGTTAGTGGTAGAGGTATAGAATTAAATGTAGATATGCCAACAGGTGCTAAAGAATTTGCTTTAAAATTTGAAGCTACGCAAGATACATATTTTTCATTTAGCAAAGTTGAAAATTGGAATACTACAACTAACAATACTCCATCATATTTTGAATCTTATTCAGAACTTATAGCAACACAATGTGGTGATAAATCGGCTATTGGTAATCATGATGGTGGATTTGCATTTGCTGGAACAGAAGATAATTCTGGAATTTATACATGTGATGGAAATGCAACTAGTGGTAAACTTTTTGAAATAAAAAGAAACAATAATTCTCAGGATACAGTTGTAAAAGATACGGAAGGTGTAGAAGTAGAAGCAGGAACTTGGGAAATTAAAAATATTGATGTAAATAATAAGGTTTTAGTTATAAATCCAACTAATCCAAAAGCATACAATGATTACTATGAAGAGGGGGACGATAGAGCTTTTATGTTAAGAGATGGATACGTTACTAATGGTTCAATTGAACCAAAAGGACAAACTCATAGTTTCTCTACTTACAATAAGATTGCAATGGATGCTATTAAAACTAAAATTGAAACTAAAGTAGATGAAAAAACAAATGGTATATCACTTCAAAATATGTATTCTCTTCCATGGAAAGATGTTAAAAAAGATAATCGATATATACAAAATAAAGTTAATCAAGATGTAGAGAATAATATCTTTACATTATCTACATTAAAAAGAATTGGTCAAGATTCAAGAGCTGAAGTACAATCTGATCTTGGAACTTTAACTACAGATATTATTAAATCAGGCATTAAGTTTACTGATCCAGGAATAGATGCCAAAGTACAAATGCTTGGTGTTCTTAAACATGTAGATTATAATGGTACATCACTTAATGCATATGTAGGTATATCATTAACAGGTAAAAAAATAAATTCTTTTATTTCATTAGAAGATGCAAACGGTACAATTGTAGCATCACCATCAGCTACAATATTGTCTAGTAGTATTGATAATAAGAAAATAATTGAAAATCAAAAGCTGGTACTAATTGTTAAAAAAATCAATACTGATACATTAGATTTTATTGTAAAAGATTCAAATGGTACATTGATTGGTAATTCTAGTATGACAACATCAAATGCATATTTTAATGATGATTTCTCTTCAATTAAATTAAGAATGAAAATTGATAACACTGATAATGCAACAGATACAACTTCTTTTGCTAAAACGGTAGTTTTTGGTGTATCTACAACTGTAAATGATACAGTTGAAAATGAAAATATTAAAAATGGTTCACTAGCTGAACAAGAATTTCATGAAAAAATAGAAGCAGATACAATTGAGGCAATTCCTTTTGTTAATAATACTTTTGAATTTAATGATATATATCAAGAGAGACACTACGATGAAAATTTAAATCAAGTTGTTTATTTTCCAAGAGTTGAAAAAGTATCTTTAATCAATGGTAGCGTATCTTTTGTAGATGAACAATTTATTAAAAGCAATGATACAAATAGCTCTTCTTGGGTAGCTGATGATAATAATGAAACGAGTTATGTATTAAGTGCAAGTGGTTGGGTAGATGATAGTAATCTTACTGAATCATACACAATAAATAGTGATAATACAATTGATGTAAACGATGGAAATGCAACATTTTCTTTAAAACATATTAATGATATTAGTTTAAAAACTGTTGAGATAGAAAATGGTTTAAACATAAATGTATTGATGCCTGCAGATGCAGAAGAATACTTTTTAAGTTACACAAATAATGTTGACTTTTATGAAGCATTTGGACCAATATTTAATCATGATACAAATAATACTGTAGATACATTAAGTAATTTAATGACAACATCAATTCCTTTAACGCATGAATCTGATATCCTTTATACTTTTTCAGCGGGTACAACTGATGGTACGATGATTGAACAAAATGATGGTACAACAGTAGGTGGTAATTGGGAAAAATTAACTGTAAATGGAGAAGAGATATTAGTAGTTATACCGTTGGATCAAGATAACACTTCGTTTAATGGTGAAAGTGGTAATAGATTTATGATTTATACTGAAATATCAGGAAAAGTACATAATGGTGAAGTTGAAAAAGCTGGTTATAAGAACTTATGGAGAGCATATAATAATACATCAATTGATGCTATAAAAACAGCAATAAAGAATCAATTCTAGTAAATTCATATAACTAAGAGTCAATCATTAATTTGATTGGCTTAAGTTTTTATGCTAATACATTGTGAAATAAAATAATAAGTAGATTTATTTTCGACTTGAAACAGTCAATGATTCTTTTGTAAAAGGAACAGCAAATGGATGCTGATCTCCAAACTCTTCTAGTGTAAATCTAAATTTAAAATTATCTACATATGCTTGAATAAGTTTATATGCTTTAGTTATCTCTTGAAATTTTTCAGTACTACCTTCTGGCATATCAGGATGAAATTTTTTAGAGAGAAATAAATAGCGTGCTTTTATTTCGTTTCTATTTTCAAGACCTATTAAACCTAAAGTATCTACTGCATTTTCAAAGTCAGCATATTTGATTTTTAACATCTTAAGATTTCATCCAAGAGTTGATTTCATCACTTAAAAGTTTTGGCATCTCTAAAGGTATCATATGACTAGTACCCTCACGAGAAATTTTTGTGATGTGTTTATGTTCTTGGGTAAAATTGTCTAAAGATTTGTAGTTTAATAATCTATCATTTGTACTATAAAACATTTTAATAGGTATGTCTAAATTGATTAGATCTTGCTCTAGAGGAATTCTATTATTAATAGTTCTTATTTGAGCTACATAGGTTTCCTCTCCTAAATCTACATACATATGTTTAATCAGATTAATTAGATTTTCATCGTTATGATTTGGGTCTTCTAGTAAAGATGCTACTTTTTTAGAACTGATTCCTTGAAAACCAAAACTATTCATCATCTCTAACATATTGTTTCTTTTTTCTATCTCTTTTGGCGTCATAACACTAGGTGTTCCTGCATTTAAAAATAGTCTTTTTACTCTATTTGGATGATTAATTGTGTAATATGAAGAGATATATGCTCCAAATGAGAAACCAAAAAGATTTATTTTCTCCTCTTTAAACTCTTTATCTAAAATCTCGATGATCTCATCAAAGTCACTTGTACGTGGAATCTCTAGATGTACTAACTCATAATCATCTTCTAAATAAGGAGTTAGTCTTTCCCATAATCGTTCATCACACATTAAACCTGGAATCAGGTATATTTTTTCTTTCATTTCTATCTCACTATTTCGTTTATATTTCTAGTTTATGTTTATTTGTTAAATTGCTTATTACTGTAGCTAATTCTTGAAGTCTTTCACTATCTAGCCTAGCTGCTAGTCCTGAAACTCCAATTGCTCCTATAAAGTCACCTTTTTTTGAAAAATATGGTACAGCAACTGCCCTTAATCCATATTCAAACTCTTCATCATCTATTGCATATCCAAGTTCTTTAATCGTATGGATATTGAGTTGTAGTCTTTTTGGATTAGTAATTGTTGAACGAGTAAATTCAGTAAGTTCTAATTTCGAAGTATCTATATCTTTAGTAAAAGCTAAAATTACTTTGCCCATAGCCGTTGCATGTAATGGTGAATGAAAACCAACACTATCTCTATTTTTTAATATTCTATTTGAGTTATCAATTTGATTTAGATGTAAGAGCATATCATTATCGTAAATTGCAATATAACTACATTCATCAGTTTGTGTGAATACTTCACTTAATAAAGGAGTTGTTTGTTTTACTATTTGGTCTTCTCTTCTTTTTTTAGAAAGTGTTCCCATAACATCTGTATATACTATCTCTTTTGTATTTTCTACATATGATGCAAAACCTTCTTGAATCAAAGTAGTAATTAATCGTGACATTGTACTCTTATCTGTATCAAACTTTAAACACAACTCATTTGCACTAATTGATGTCTCATTATTCATGATCTCTTTTAATACTTGAAGACCTCTCGTTAGAGATTTGTTCTGACTTACCACACATTCCTCCCAAAAAAATGAAATTCTTTTTTCACTATCTGCAACTTTTTGCAAAAATCTGTTTCACATTATGAAACACATAAATAAGAAAGCTCTCAAAGCCCTTATTTAAAGGTGTTTATAGTATATCTTAAAAAATACTTTAAAAAAAAACTAATATTTATATTTAAAATAAGTTTTAAATTACTTGTGTTTTAATGCTGTATCTGATTTGAAGATACACTTTAAATTATGTGAAATAGTATCATCATTATATAAAATAAAAGATAAAAAATTTTATAGAAATGTTGACAAAATTTCAAAAAATTATAAAAGACACAAAAGGATACAATATGCCTACATCAATAGTTGATTTAACAAAATTAACATCGAAAGATGATTTATCTCCAGTTCTAGGTGGTTACTGGCCTGGAATTCAAATTTATTATCCACCAATCAAATTTAATCCATTAGATGGAACTTATGAAACAATGGAACAAGCTAAATTTAGATTACAAAAACATGCTTATAAAACAAAAGCTCATACACTATTATTCGATTTAGAAGATGGTTGTAGAATGAAAGAGATGTCTAGAAAGTTATTATTAGAAGAACTTCCTAAATTCCCTGAGAGAGATTTTCAAATTGCATTAAGAGTTAATCCATTTAGAACAAAAGAATATGAAGAAGATTTAGTTTTAATTAAACAAATTCATAAACATATTGATGTAATTGTTTTAGCAAAAGCTGGTGAAGTATATGGTGATGCTGAGATTAGAGATTTATCTTCTTGGTTAGTATCTATTGGTAGTAAAGTAACAATTCAACCAATTATTGAGCATCCAAAGTCACTTAAAATTGCAGATCAATTAATGAGTCACTCAACTGTTAAACACGTTGTATTTGGTATTCACGATTTCTCTAAAGCAATGGCTTACAAAATTACTCCACAAGGTTGGATTGATGAGTTAGAAACATTCTTTAATATTCTTACTATGGAAGCTAGAATTAAAGGTTGTGGTGTTATTGGTGGTGTTGAAGTTTTACTTACTCCAAACTCTTTACCAGATTCTTGTGTTGAGAAAAAAGATATCAGAAGATGGTTAGATTTACATGGTGATGATGCTTCTAGACATGTTTATGCTCATGCTAATAGAGAAACAGCAATGGGTCTTACAGGTAAGCAAGTTATTACTCCAAACCATATTAATGTATGTAAAGTTGCATTTACACCAAGTCCAAAAGAAATTGAACATGATGTTACTGTATTAAAATTAGCTATTGAAACAGATGCTTTATTATCTGGTGCTATTAGATACAAAGGTGAGATGTTAGATCCACCAATGTTTGGTAAATCTTTACAAAATATTTTAAGAGCATATGCATTAAAAAGTTTAAAAGATGACGATAAGAATTTTGCATTAGAAGTATTAAATAGAATGCCGTTACATACATTTAAAGAAAACTGGCCATTTGGTCAAATCTAGAGGGAGATGAATATGAAATCAGAAAAATCACAATTCGAAATTGAAGTACCTGAATTTTTAAATATCGGTGTTGCTTGTACATCAAAGCATGTAGGTACACCAAAAGAAAATAGTACAGCTATGATTATTGAAGATGATAACTTAGGTACAGATGAGATTAGTTACAAAGATTTAGCAAGTAGATCTGATAAAATGTGTAACTTCTTAACATCAATTGGTATTGCACCAAGAGATAGAGTTCTTGTGTGTCTTAAGAATTCATTAGCTTACCCAATTTCATTTTTTGGAGCTATTAAAGCTGGTATCATTGCAGTTCCTACTTCTACACTTTTAAGTGGTTCAGAAGTTAAGTATCTTGCAGAAGATTCTCAAGCTAGCGTATTGTATTATCTGCTTCTATGTATGACAATTTGCTTCCATACTTAGAGCATAGTGATAACTTAAAAACTATCATTGTTGCAGGAACTGATAGTGTTGATGATTTAAAGAAACCAAAAGGTATCAATGTTTATTCTTTAACTAAAATTTTAGATGAAACTGATGCAAGACCAAATCATTATAAATCTAAAGCTGGAGAGCCTGCATATTTAGTATACACATCAGGAACTACAGGTTACCCTAAAGGTGTTTTACACTCTCATAGATCATTAGTTGGACGTACTCCTGCAACTGAATACTGGTTTGACTTTAAAGAGAACGATAGAATCATGCACTCTGGTAAATTTAACTGGACATATGTTTTAGGTTCTGCTTTAATGGATCCATTATTTAATGGTCATACAGTTATTGCTTACGAAGGTGGAAACGATGCTGGTAAATGGATTGAATTAATTAAAAAACATAAATGTACTATCTTTATTGGTGTTCCAACAATTTATAGACAAATTGTACAAAAAACAGATTTTACAATTGATGATTGTCCATCATTAAGATATTGTATGTCAGCTGGTGAGCATTTATCAGATGAGATGATTTCTTTATGGCAAGATAAATTTAAACAAGATATTTATGAAGCGATTGGTATGTCTGAATGTTCATACTATATTTCTCACTCTAAAAACAACCCAATTAGACCTGGTTCTGCT
>JAMOLF010000116.1:0-19348 GCA_025267735.1 Mactra quadrangularis
GTTTGACTTGCGAACCCCGGTTATGCGCGTTTCCTTGACCGATTTGACTTCACCGACCAACCCCCACCCACCAACCGGCCCTTTTGGCTACTCTGAATCCTCCGCACCAAAATTTGCAATTTCTTGCAATTTTTGGAATTTTCTGCATACGCGGACCTGACGAAAAGTTGAAAATTTCACAAAAAATTTTTTTTTCCAGTTTTGGCCTAAAAAGGTCCAAGCGGGTCCGAATGTAAGTTTCCTCAGCATCCCAGGTGGATTTAAGCCCCAAAAACCTGTTTTAAGGGGGTCAGACAGCTCTCAAGGCAACAGTGCAGAATTTTCATATTTGGGACCCCTGAAACGCAAAATCGAGGCCCCCGCTCTCCGCACCTCTTTAGGACCCCGGTTACGCGCGTTTCCATGACCGATTTGACTTCACAGACCAACCCCCACCCACCAACCGGCCCTTTTGGCTACTCTGAATCCTCCGCACCAAAATTTGCAATTTCTTGCTTTTTCTGGAATTTTCTGCATACGCGGACCTGACGAAAAGTTGAAAATTTCACAAAAAATTTTTTTTTCCAGTTTTGGCCTAAAAAGGTCCAAGCGGGTCCGAATGTAAGTTTCCTCAGCATCCCAGGTGGATTTAAGCCCCAAAAACCTGTTTTAAGGGGGTCAGACAGCTCTCAAGGCAACAGTGCAGAATTTTCATATTTGGGACCCCTGAAAACGCAAAATCGAGACCCCCGCTATCCGCGCCTCTTTAGGACCCCGGTTACGCGCGTTACCTTGTCCGACCCAACCCCCTGAACAGACCCCACCCCCTTAGGGGCGGTTTCGTGACGCTAAGTTTTACGCTAAAAAACTGACATTTTCTGCATACGCGGACCTGTCCAACAAGTACAGTTTTAAGCCAGGGTTAAATAAAAAGCCTATGAAATCCCCACTTTTGGCCTCGAAACGCCCCGGGAGACAATGACATTGTCATCCCGGGGCGTTTCGAGGCCAAAAGTGGGGATTTCATAGGCGGTTCTGATCCATCTCCAACGGTTATAGCGCGCAAACGCCTGCCTGGCTGGGCTTTCACACCTCTGTGATGAATAGAACTGAGTATCCCTGTTAATTACAGTACTGTAGGAAACCATTGAGAAACATTACCTGGCCTCACGCTTACCCGTTTGACTTGCGAACCCCGGTTATGCGCGTTTCCTTGACCGATTTGACTTCACCGACCAACCCCCACCCACCAACCGGCCCTTTTGGCTACTCTGAATCCTCCGCACCAAAATTTGCAATTTCTTGCAATTTTTGGAATTTTCTGCATACGCGGACCTGACGAAAAGTTGAAAATTTCACAAAAAATTTTTTTTTCCAGTTTTGGCCTAAAAAGGTCCAAGCGGGTCCGAATGTAAGTTTCCTCAGCATCCCAGGTGGATTTAAGCCCCAAAAACCTGTTTTAAGGGGGTCAGACAGCTCTCAAGGCAACAGTGCAGAATTTTCATATTTGGGACCCCTGAAACGCAAAATCGAGGCCCCCGCTCTCCGCACCTCTTTAGGACCCCGGTTACGCGCGTTTCCATGACCGATTTGACTTCACAGACCAACCCCCACCCACCAACCGGCCCTTTTGGCTACTCTGAATCCTCCGCACCAAAATTTGCAATTTCTTGCTTTTTCTGGAATTTTCTGCATACGCGGACCTGACGAAAAGTTGAAAATTTCACAAAAAATTTTTTTTTCCAGTTTTGGCCTAAAAAGGTCCAAGCGGGTCCGAATGTAAGTTTCCTCAGCATCCCAGGTGGATTTAAGCCCCAAAAACCTGTTTTAAGGGGGTCAGACAGCTCTCAAGGCAACAGTGCAGAATTTTCATATTTGGGACCCCTGAAAACGCAAAATCGAGACCCCCGCTATCCGCGCCTCTTTAGGACCCCGGTTACGCGCGTTACCTTGTCCGACCCAACCCCCTGAACAGACCCCACCCCCTTAGGGGCGGTTTCGTGACGCTAAGTTTTACGCTAAAAAACTGACATTTTCTGCATACGCGGACCTGTCCAACAAGTACAGTTTTAAGCCAGGGTTAAATAAAAAGCCTATGAAATCCCCACTTTTGGCCTCGAAACGCCCCGGGAGACAATGACATTGTCATCCCGGGGCGTTTCGAGGCCAAAAGTGGGGATTTCATAGGCGGTTCTGATCCATCTCCAACGGTTATAGCGCGCAAACGCCTGCCTGGCTGGGCTTTCACACCTCTGTGATGAATAGAACTGAGTATCCCTGTTAATTACAGTACTGTAGGAAACCATTGAGAAACATTACCTGGCCTCACGCTTACCCGTTTGACTTGCGAACCCCGGTTATGCGCGTTTCCTTGACCGATTTGACTTCACCGACCAACCCCCACCCACCAACCGGCCCTTTTGGCTACTCTGAATCCTCCGCACCAAAATTTGCAATTTCTTGCAATTTTTGGAATTTTCTGCATACGCGGACCTGACGAAAAGTTGAAAATTTCACAAAAAATTTTTTTTTCCAGTTTTGGCCTAAAAAGGTCCAAGCGGGTCCGAATGTAAGTTTCCTCAGCATCCCAGGTGGATTTAAGCCCCAAAAACCTGTTTTAAGGGGGTCAGACAGCTCTCAAGGCAACAGTGCAGAATTTTCATATTTGGGACCCCTGAAACGCAAAATCGAGGCCCCCGCTCTCCGCACCTCTTTAGGACCCCGGTTACGCGCGTTTCCATGACCGATTTGACTTCACAGACCAACCCCCACCCACCAACCGGCCCTTTTGGCTACTCTGAATCCTCCGCACCAAAATTTGCAATTTCTTGCTTTTTCTGGAATTTTCTGCATACGCGGACCTGACGAAAAGTTGAAAATTTCACAAAAAATTTTTTTTTCCAGTTTTGGCCTAAAAAGGTCCAAGCGGGTCCGAATGTAAGTTTCCTCAGCATCCCAGGTGGATTTAAGCCCCAAAAACCTGTTTTAAGGGGGTCAGACAGCTCTCAAGGCAACAGTGCAGAATTTTCATATTTGGGACCCCTGAAAACGCAAAATCGAGACCCCCGCTATCCGCGCCTCTTTAGGACCCCGGTTACGCGCGTTACCTTGTCCGACCCAACCCCCTGAACAGACCCCACCCCCTTAGGGGCGGTTTCGTGACGCTAAGTTTTACGCTAAAAAACTGACATTTTCTGCATACGCGGACCTGTCCAACAAGTACAGTTTTAAGCCAGGGTTAAATAAAAAGCCTATGAAATCCCCACTTTTGGCCTCGAAACGCCCCGGGAGACAATGACATTGTCATCCCGGGGCGTTTCGAGGCCAAAAGTGGGGATTTCATAGGCGGTTCTGATCCATCTCCAACGGTTATAGCGCGCAAACGCCTGCCTGGCTGGGCTTTCACACCTCTGTGATGAATAGAACTGAGTATCCCTGTTAATTACAGTACTGTAGGAAACCATTGAGAAACATTACCTGGCCTCACGCTTACCCGTTTGACTTGCGAACCCCGGTTATGCGCGTTTCCTTGACCGATTTGACTTCACCGACCAACCCCCACCCACCAACCGGCCCTTTTGGCTACTCTGAATCCTCCGCACCAAAATTTGCAATTTCTTGCAATTTTTGGAATTTTCTGCATACGCGGACCTGACGAAAAGTTGAAAATTTCACAAAAAATTTTTTTTTCCAGTTTTGGCCTAAAAAGGTCCAAGCGGGTCCGAATGTAAGTTTCCTCAGCATCCCAGGTGGATTTAAGCCCCAAAAACCTGTTTTAAGGGGGTCAGACAGCTCTCAAGGCAACAGTGCAGAATTTTCATATTTGGGACCCCTGAAACGCAAAATCGAGGCCCCCGCTCTCCGCACCTCTTTAGGACCCCGGTTACGCGCGTTTCCATGACCGATTTGACTTCACAGACCAACCCCCACCCACCAACCGGCCCTTTTGGCTACTCTGAATCCTCCGCACCAAAATTTGCAATTTCTTGCTTTTTCTGGAATTTTCTGCATACGCGGACCTGACGAAAAGTTGAAAATTTCACAAAAAATTTTTTTTTCCAGTTTTGGCCTAAAAAGGTCCAAGCGGGTCCGAATGTAAGTTTCCTCAGCATCCCAGGTGGATTTAAGCCCCAAAAACCTGTTTTAAGGGGGTCAGACAGCTCTCAAGGCAACAGTGCAGAATTTTCATATTTGGGACCCCTGAAAACGCAAAATCGAGACCCCCGCTATCCGCGCCTCTTTAGGACCCCGGTTACGCGCGTTACCTTGTCCGACCCAACCCCCTGAACAGACCCCACCCCCTTAGGGGCGGTTTCGTGACGCTAAGTTTTACGCTAAAAAACTGACATTTTCTGCATACGCGGACCTGTCCAACAAGTACAGTTTTAAGCCAGGGTTAAATAAAAAGCCTATGAAATCCCCACTTTTGGCCTCGAAACGCCCCGGGAGACAATGACATTGTCATCCCGGGGCGTTTCGAGGCCAAAAGTGGGGATTTCATAGGCGGTTCTGATCCATCTCCAACGGTTATAGCGCGCAAACGCCTGCCTGGCTGGGCTTTCACACCTCTGTGATGAATAGAACTGAGTATCCCTGTTAATTACAGTACTGTAGGAAACCATTGAGAAACATTACCTGGCCTCACGCTTACCCGTTTGACTTGCGAACCCCGGTTATGCGCGTTTCCTTGACCGATTTGACTTCACCGACCAACCCCCACCCACCAACCGGCCCTTTTGGCTACTCTGAATCCTCCGCACCAAAATTTGCAATTTCTTGCAATTTTTGGAATTTTCTGCATACGCGGACCTGACGAAAAGTTGAAAATTTCACAAAAAATTTTTTTTTCCAGTTTTGGCCTAAAAAGGTCCAAGCGGGTCCGAATGTAAGTTTCCTCAGCATCCCAGGTGGATTTAAGCCCCAAAAACCTGTTTTAAGGGGGTCAGACAGCTCTCAAGGCAACAGTGCAGAATTTTCATATTTGGGACCCCTGAAACGCAAAATCGAGGCCCCCGCTCTCCGCACCTCTTTAGGACCCCGGTTACGCGCGTTTCCATGACCGATTTGACTTCACAGACCAACCCCCACCCACCAACCGGCCCTTTTGGCTACTCTGAATCCTCCGCACCAAAATTTGCAATTTCTTGCTTTTTCTGGAATTTTCTGCATACGCGGACCTGACGAAAAGTTGAAAATTTCACAAAAAATTTTTTTTTCCAGTTTTGGCCTAAAAAGGTCCAAGCGGGTCCGAATGTAAGTTTCCTCAGCATCCCAGGTGGATTTAAGCCCCAAAAACCTGTTTTAAGGGGGTCAGACAGCTCTCAAGGCAACAGTGCAGAATTTTCATATTTGGGACCCCTGAAAACGCAAAATCGAGACCCCCGCTATCCGCGCCTCTTTAGGACCCCGGTTACGCGCGTTACCTTGTCCGACCCAACCCCCTGAACAGACCCCACCCCCTTAGGGGCGGTTTCGTGACGCTAAGTTTTACGCTAAAAAACTGACATTTTCTGCATACGCGGACCTGTCCAACAAGTACAGTTTTAAGCCAGGGTTAAATAAAAAGCCTATGAAATCCCCACTTTTGGCCTCGAAACGCCCCGGGAGACAATGACATTGTCATCCCGGGGCGTTTCGAGGCCAAAAGTGGGGATTTCATAGGCGGTTCTGATCCATCTCCAACGGTTATAGCGCGCAAACGCCTGCCTGGCTGGGCTTTCACACCTCTGTGATGAATAGAACTGAGTATCCCTGTTAATTACAGTACTGTAGGAAACCATTGAGAAACATTACCTGGCCTCACGCTTACCCGTTTGACTTGCGAACCCCGGTTATGCGCGTTTCCTTGACCGATTTGACTTCACCGACCAACCCCCACCCACCAACCGGCCCTTTTGGCTACTCTGAATCCTCCGCACCAAAATTTGCAATTTCTTGCAATTTTTGGAATTTTCTGCATACGCGGACCTGACGAAAAGTTGAAAATTTCACAAAAAATTTTTTTTTCCAGTTTTGGCCTAAAAAGGTCCAAGCGGGTCCGAATGTAAGTTTCCTCAGCATCCCAGGTGGATTTAAGCCCCAAAAACCTGTTTTAAGGGGGTCAGACAGCTCTCAAGGCAACAGTGCAGAATTTTCATATTTGGGACCCCTGAAACGCAAAATCGAGGCCCCCGCTCTCCGCACCTCTTTAGGACCCCGGTTACGCGCGTTTCCATGACCGATTTGACTTCACAGACCAACCCCCACCCACCAACCGGCCCTTTTGGCTACTCTGAATCCTCCGCACCAAAATTTGCAATTTCTTGCTTTTTCTGGAATTTTCTGCATACGCGGACCTGACGAAAAGTTGAAAATTTCACAAAAAATTTTTTTTTCCAGTTTTGGCCTAAAAAGGTCCAAGCGGGTCCGAATGTAAGTTTCCTCAGCATCCCAGGTGGATTTAAGCCCCAAAAACCTGTTTTAAGGGGGTCAGACAGCTCTCAAGGCAACAGTGCAGAATTTTCATATTTGGGACCCCTGAAAACGCAAAATCGAGACCCCCGCTATCCGCGCCTCTTTAGGACCCCGGTTACGCGCGTTACCTTGTCCGACCCAACCCCCTGAACAGACCCCACCCCCTTAGGGGCGGTTTCGTGACGCTAAGTTTTACGCTAAAAAACTGACATTTTCTGCATACGCGGACCTGTCCAACAAGTACAGTTTTAAGCCAGGGTTAAATAAAAAGCCTATGAAATCCCCACTTTTGGCCTCGAAACGCCCCGGGAGACAATGACATTGTCATCCCGGGGCGTTTCGAGGCCAAAAGTGGGGATTTCATAGGCGGTTCTGATCCATCTCCAACGGTTATAGCGCGCAAACGCCTGCCTGGCTGGGCTTTCACACCTCTGTGATGAATAGAACTGAGTATCCCTGTTAATTACAGTACTGTAGGAAACCATTGAGAAACATTACCTGGCCTCACGCTTACCCGTTTGACTTGCGAACCCCGGTTATGCGCGTTTCCTTGACCGATTTGACTTCACCGACCAACCCCCACCCACCAACCGGCCCTTTTGGCTACTCTGAATCCTCCGCACCAAAATTTGCAATTTCTTGCAATTTTTGGAATTTTCTGCATACGCGGACCTGACGAAAAGTTGAAAATTTCACAAAAAATTTTTTTTTCCAGTTTTGGCCTAAAAAGGTCCAAGCGGGTCCGAATGTAAGTTTCCTCAGCATCCCAGGTGGATTTAAGCCCCAAAAACCTGTTTTAAGGGGGTCAGACAGCTCTCAAGGCAACAGTGCAGAATTTTCATATTTGGGACCCCTGAAACGCAAAATCGAGGCCCCCGCTCTCCGCACCTCTTTAGGACCCCGGTTACGCGCGTTTCCATGACCGATTTGACTTCACAGACCAACCCCCACCCACCAACCGGCCCTTTTGGCTACTCTGAATCCTCCGCACCAAAATTTGCAATTTCTTGCTTTTTCTGGAATTTTCTGCATACGCGGACCTGACGAAAAGTTGAAAATTTCACAAAAAATTTTTTTTTCCAGTTTTGGCCTAAAAAGGTCCAAGCGGGTCCGAATGTAAGTTTCCTCAGCATCCCAGGTGGATTTAAGCCCCAAAAACCTGTTTTAAGGGGGTCAGACAGCTCTCAAGGCAACAGTGCAGAATTTTCATATTTGGGACCCCTGAAAACGCAAAATCGAGACCCCCGCTATCCGCGCCTCTTTAGGACCCCGGTTACGCGCGTTACCTTGTCCGACCCAACCCCCTGAACAGACCCCACCCCCTTAGGGGCGGTTTCGTGACGCTAAGTTTTACGCTAAAAAACTGACATTTTCTGCATACGCGGACCTGTCCAACAAGTACAGTTTTAAGCCAGGGTTAAATAAAAAGCCTATGAAATCCCCACTTTTGGCCTCGAAACGCCCCGGGAGACAATGACATTGTCATCCCGGGGCGTTTCGAGGCCAAAAGTGGGGATTTCATAGGCGGTTCTGATCCATCTCCAACGGTTATAGCGCGCAAACGCCTGCCTGGCTGGGCTTTCACACCTCTGTGATGAATAGAACTGAGTATCCCTGTTAATTACAGTACTGTAGGAAACCATTGAGAAACATTACCTGGCCTCACGCTTACCCGTTTGACTTGCGAACCCCGGTTATGCGCGTTTCCTTGACCGATTTGACTTCACCGACCAACCCCCACCCACCAACCGGCCCTTTTGGCTACTCTGAATCCTCCGCACCAAAATTTGCAATTTCTTGCAATTTTTGGAATTTTCTGCATACGCGGACCTGACGAAAAGTTGAAAATTTCACAAAAAATTTTTTTTTCCAGTTTTGGCCTAAAAAGGTCCAAGCGGGTCCGAATGTAAGTTTCCTCAGCATCCCAGGTGGATTTAAGCCCCAAAAACCTGTTTTAAGGGGGTCAGACAGCTCTCAAGGCAACAGTGCAGAATTTTCATATTTGGGACCCCTGAAACGCAAAATCGAGGCCCCCGCTCTCCGCACCTCTTTAGGACCCCGGTTACGCGCGTTTCCATGACCGATTTGACTTCACAGACCAACCCCCACCCACCAACCGGCCCTTTTGGCTACTCTGAATCCTCCGCACCAAAATTTGCAATTTCTTGCTTTTTCTGGAATTTTCTGCATACGCGGACCTGACGAAAAGTTGAAAATTTCACAAAAAATTTTTTTTTCCAGTTTTGGCCTAAAAAGGTCCAAGCGGGTCCGAATGTAAGTTTCCTCAGCATCCCAGGTGGATTTAAGCCCCAAAAACCTGTTTTAAGGGGGTCAGACAGCTCTCAAGGCAACAGTGCAGAATTTTCATATTTGGGACCCCTGAAAACGCAAAATCGAGACCCCCGCTATCCGCGCCTCTTTAGGACCCCGGTTACGCGCGTTACCTTGTCCGACCCAACCCCCTGAACAGACCCCACCCCCTTAGGGGCGGTTTCGTGACGCTAAGTTTTACGCTAAAAAACTGACATTTTCTGCATACGCGGACCTGTCCAACAAGTACAGTTTTAAGCCAGGGTTAAATAAAAAGCCTATGAAATCCCCACTTTTGGCCTCGAAACGCCCCGGGAGACAATGACATTGTCATCCCGGGGCGTTTCGAGGCCAAAAGTGGGGATTTCATAGGCGGTTCTGATCCATCTCCAACGGTTATAGCGCGCAAACGCCTGCCTGGCTGGGCTTTCACACCTCTGTGATGAATAGAACTGAGTATCCCTGTTAATTACAGTACTGTAGGAAACCATTGAGAAACATTACCTGGCCTCACGCTTACCCGTTTGACTTGCGAACCCCGGTTATGCGCGTTTCCTTGACCGATTTGACTTCACCGACCAACCCCCACCCACCAACCGGCCCTTTTGGCTACTCTGAATCCTCCGCACCAAAATTTGCAATTTCTTGCAATTTTTGGAATTTTCTGCATACGCGGACCTGACGAAAAGTTGAAAATTTCACAAAAAATTTTTTTTTCCAGTTTTGGCCTAAAAAGGTCCAAGCGGGTCCGAATGTAAGTTTCCTCAGCATCCCAGGTGGATTTAAGCCCCAAAAACCTGTTTTAAGGGGGTCAGACAGCTCTCAAGGCAACAGTGCAGAATTTTCATATTTGGGACCCCTGAAACGCAAAATCGAGGCCCCCGCTCTCCGCACCTCTTTAGGACCCCGGTTACGCGCGTTTCCATGACCGATTTGACTTCACAGACCAACCCCCACCCACCAACCGGCCCTTTTGGCTACTCTGAATCCTCCGCACCAAAATTTGCAATTTCTTGCTTTTTCTGGAATTTTCTGCATACGCGGACCTGACGAAAAGTTGAAAATTTCACAAAAAATTTTTTTTTCCAGTTTTGGCCTAAAAAGGTCCAAGCGGGTCCGAATGTAAGTTTCCTCAGCATCCCAGGTGGATTTAAGCCCCAAAAACCTGTTTTAAGGGGGTCAGACAGCTCTCAAGGCAACAGTGCAGAATTTTCATATTTGGGACCCCTGAAAACGCAAAATCGAGACCCCCGCTATCCGCGCCTCTTTAGGACCCCGGTTACGCGCGTTACCTTGTCCGACCCAACCCCCTGAACAGACCCCACCCCCTTAGGGGCGGTTTCGTGACGCTAAGTTTTACGCTAAAAAACTGACATTTTCTGCATACGCGGACCTGTCCAACAAGTACAGTTTTAAGCCAGGGTTAAATAAAAAGCCTATGAAATCCCCACTTTTGGCCTCGAAACGCCCCGGGAGACAATGACATTGTCATCCCGGGGCGTTTCGAGGCCAAAAGTGGGGATTTCATAGGCGGTTCTGATCCATCTCCAACGGTTATAGCGCGCAAACGCCTGCCTGGCTGGGCTTTCACACCTCTGTGATGAATAGAACTGAGTATCCCTGTTAATTACAGTACTGTAGGAAACCATTGAGAAACATTACCTGGCCTCACGCTTACCCGTTTGACTTGCGAACCCCGGTTATGCGCGTTTCCTTGACCGATTTGACTTCACCGACCAACCCCCACCCACCAACCGGCCCTTTTGGCTACTCTGAATCCTCCGCACCAAAATTTGCAATTTCTTGCAATTTTTGGAATTTTCTGCATACGCGGACCTGACGAAAAGTTGAAAATTTCACAAAAAATTTTTTTTTCCAGTTTTGGCCTAAAAAGGTCCAAGCGGGTCCGAATGTAAGTTTCCTCAGCATCCCAGGTGGATTTAAGCCCCAAAAACCTGTTTTAAGGGGGTCAGACAGCTCTCAAGGCAACAGTGCAGAATTTTCATATTTGGGACCCCTGAAACGCAAAATCGAGGCCCCCGCTCTCCGCACCTCTTTAGGACCCCGGTTACGCGCGTTTCCATGACCGATTTGACTTCACAGACCAACCCCCACCCACCAACCGGCCCTTTTGGCTACTCTGAATCCTCCGCACCAAAATTTGCAATTTCTTGCTTTTTCTGGAATTTTCTGCATACGCGGACCTGACGAAAAGTTGAAAATTTCACAAAAAATTTTTTTTTCCAGTTTTGGCCTAAAAAGGTCCAAGCGGGTCCGAATGTAAGTTTCCTCAGCATCCCAGGTGGATTTAAGCCCCAAAAACCTGTTTTAAGGGGGTCAGACAGCTCTCAAGGCAACAGTGCAGAATTTTCATATTTGGGACCCCTGAAAACGCAAAATCGAGACCCCCGCTATCCGCGCCTCTTTAGGACCCCGGTTACGCGCGTTACCTTGTCCGACCCAACCCCCTGAACAGACCCCACCCCCTTAGGGGCGGTTTCGTGACGCTAAGTTTTACGCTAAAAAACTGACATTTTCTGCATACGCGGACCTGTCCAACAAGTACAGTTTTAAGCCAGGGTTAAATAAAAAGCCTATGAAATCCCCACTTTTGGCCTCGAAACGCCCCGGGAGACAATGACATTGTCATCCCGGGGCGTTTCGAGGCCAAAAGTGGGGATTTCATAGGCGGTTCTGATCCATCTCCAACGGTTATAGCGCGCAAACGCCTGCCTGGCTGGGCTTTCACACCTCTGTGATGAATAGAACTGAGTATCCCTGTTAATTACAGTACTGTAGGAAACCATTGAGAAACATTACCTGGCCTCACGCTTACCCGTTTGACTTGCGAACCCCGGTTATGCGCGTTTCCTTGACCGATTTGACTTCACCGACCAACCCCCACCCACCAACCGGCCCTTTTGGCTACTCTGAATCCTCCGCACCAAAATTTGCAATTTCTTGCAATTTTTGGAATTTTCTGCATACGCGGACCTGACGAAAAGTTGAAAATTTCACAAAAAATTTTTTTTTCCAGTTTTGGCCTAAAAAGGTCCAAGCGGGTCCGAATGTAAGTTTCCTCAGCATCCCAGGTGGATTTAAGCCCCAAAAACCTGTTTTAAGGGGGTCAGACAGCTCTCAAGGCAACAGTGCAGAATTTTCATATTTGGGACCCCTGAAACGCAAAATCGAGGCCCCCGCTCTCCGCACCTCTTTAGGACCCCGGTTACGCGCGTTTCCATGACCGATTTGACTTCACAGACCAACCCCCACCCACCAACCGGCCCTTTTGGCTACTCTGAATCCTCCGCACCAAAATTTGCAATTTCTTGCTTTTTCTGGAATTTTCTGCATACGCGGACCTGACGAAAAGTTGAAAATTTCACAAAAAATTTTTTTTTCCAGTTTTGGCCTAAAAAGGTCCAAGCGGGTCCGAATGTAAGTTTCCTCAGCATCCCAGGTGGATTTAAGCCCCAAAAACCTGTTTTAAGGGGGTCAGACAGCTCTCAAGGCAACAGTGCAGAATTTTCATATTTGGGACCCCTGAAAACGCAAAATCGAGACCCCCGCTATCCGCGCCTCTTTAGGACCCCGGTTACGCGCGTTACCTTGTCCGACCCAACCCCCTGAACAGACCCCACCCCCTTAGGGGCGGTTTCGTGACGCTAAGTTTTACGCTAAAAAACTGACATTTTCTGCATACGCGGACCTGTCCAACAAGTACAGTTTTAAGCCAGGGTTAAATAAAAAGCCTATGAAATCCCCACTTTTGGCCTCGAAACGCCCCGGGAGACAATGACATTGTCATCCCGGGGCGTTTCGAGGCCAAAAGTGGGGATTTCATAGGCGGTTCTGATCCATCTCCAACGGTTATAGCGCGCAAACGCCTGCCTGGCTGGGCTTTCACACCTCTGTGATGAATAGAACTGAGTATCCCTGTTAATTACAGTACTGTAGGAAACCATTGAGAAACATTACCTGGCCTCACGCTTACCCGTTTGACTTGCGAACCCCGGTTATGCGCGTTTCCTTGACCGATTTGACTTCACCGACCAACCCCCACCCACCAACCGGCCCTTTTGGCTACTCTGAATCCTCCGCACCAAAATTTGCAATTTCTTGCAATTTTTGGAATTTTCTGCATACGCGGACCTGACGAAAAGTTGAAAATTTCACAAAAAATTTTTTTTTCCAGTTTTGGCCTAAAAAGGTCCAAGCGGGTCCGAATGTAAGTTTCCTCAGCATCCCAGGTGGATTTAAGCCCCAAAAACCTGTTTTAAGGGGGTCAGACAGCTCTCAAGGCAACAGTGCAGAATTTTCATATTTGGGACCCCTGAAACGCAAAATCGAGGCCCCCGCTCTCCGCACCTCTTTAGGACCCCGGTTACGCGCGTTTCCATGACCGATTTGACTTCACAGACCAACCCCCACCCACCAACCGGCCCTTTTGGCTACTCTGAATCCTCCGCACCAAAATTTGCAATTTCTTGCTTTTTCTGGAATTTTCTGCATACGCGGACCTGACGAAAAGTTGAAAATTTCACAAAAAATTTTTTTTTCCAGTTTTGGCCTAAAAAGGTCCAAGCGGGTCCGAATGTAAGTTTCCTCAGCATCCCAGGTGGATTTAAGCCCCAAAAACCTGTTTTAAGGGGGTCAGACAGCTCTCAAGGCAACAGTGCAGAATTTTCATATTTGGGACCCCTGAAAACGCAAAATCGAGACCCCCGCTATCCGCGCCTCTTTAGGACCCCGGTTACGCGCGTTACCTTGTCCGACCCAACCCCCTGAACAGACCCCACCCCCTTAGGGGCGGTTTCGTGACGCTAAGTTTTACGCTAAAAAACTGACATTTTCTGCATACGCGGACCTGTCCAACAAGTACAGTTTTAAGCCAGGGTTAAATAAAAAGCCTATGAAATCCCCACTTTTGGCCTCGAAACGCCCCGGGAGACAATGACATTGTCATCCCGGGGCGTTTCGAGGCCAAAAGTGGGGATTTCATAGGCGGTTCTGATCCATCTCCAACGGTTATAGCGCGCAAACGCCTGCCTGGCTGGGCTTTCACACCTCTGTGATGAATAGAACTGAGTATCCCTGTTAATTACAGTACTGTAGGAAACCATTGAGAAACATTACCTGGCCTCACGCTTACCCGTTTGACTTGCGAACCCCGGTTATGCGCGTTTCCTTGACCGATTTGACTTCACCGACCAACCCCCACCCACCAACCGGCCCTTTTGGCTACTCTGAATCCTCCGCACCAAAATTTGCAATTTCTTGCAATTTTTGGAATTTTCTGCATACGCGGACCTGACGAAAAGTTGAAAATTTCACAAAAAATTTTTTTTTCCAGTTTTGGCCTAAAAAGGTCCAAGCGGGTCCGAATGTAAGTTTCCTCAGCATCCCAGGTGGATTTAAGCCCCAAAAACCTGTTTTAAGGGGGTCAGACAGCTCTCAAGGCAACAGTGCAGAATTTTCATATTTGGGACCCCTGAAACGCAAAATCGAGGCCCCCGCTCTCCGCACCTCTTTAGGACCCCGGTTACGCGCGTTTCCATGACCGATTTGACTTCACAGACCAACCCCCACCCACCAACCGGCCCTTTTGGCTACTCTGAATCCTCCGCACCAAAATTTGCAATTTCTTGCTTTTTCTGGAATTTTCTGCATACGCGGACCTGACGAAAAGTTGAAAATTTCACAAAAAATTTTTTTTTCCAGTTTTGGCCTAAAAAGGTCCAAGCGGGTCCGAATGTAAGTTTCCTCAGCATCCCAGGTGGATTTAAGCCCCAAAAACCTGTTTTAAGGGGGTCAGACAGCTCTCAAGGCAACAGTGCAGAATTTTCATATTTGGGACCCCTGAAAACGCAAAATCGAGACCCCCGCTATCCGCGCCTCTTTAGGACCCCGGTTACGCGCGTTACCTTGTCCGACCCAACCCCCTGAACAGACCCCACCCCCTTAGGGGCGGTTTCGTGACGCTAAGTTTTACGCTAAAAAACTGACATTTTCTGCATACGCGGACCTGTCCAACAAGTACAGTTTTAAGCCAGGGTTAAATAAAAAGCCTATGAAATCCCCACTTTTGGCCTCGAAACGCCCCGGGAGACAATGACATTGTCATCCCGGGGCGTTTCGAGGCCAAAAGTGGGGATTTCATAGGCGGTTCTGATCCATCTCCAACGGTTATAGCGCGCAAACGCCTGCCTGGCTGGGCTTTCACACCTCTGTGATGAATAGAACTGAGTATCCCTGTTAATTACAGTACTGTAGGAAACCATTGAGAAACATTACCTGGCCTCACGCTTACCCGTTTGACTTGCGAACCCCGGTTATGCGCGTTTCCTTGACCGATTTGACTTCACCGACCAACCCCCACCCACCAACCGGCCCTTTTGGCTACTCTGAATCCTCCGCACCAAAATTTGCAATTTCTTGCAATTTTTGGAATTTTCTGCATACGCGGACCTGACGAAAAGTTGAAAATTTCACAAAAAATTTTTTTTTCCAGTTTTGGCCTAAAAAGGTCCAAGCGGGTCCGAATGTAAGTTTCCTCAGCATCCCAGGTGGATTTAAGCCCCAAAAACCTGTTTTAAGGGGGTCAGACAGCTCTCAAGGCAACAGTGCAGAATTTTCATATTTGGGACCCCTGAAACGCAAAATCGAGGCCCCCGCTCTCCGCACCTCTTTAGGACCCCGGTTACGCGCGTTTCCATGACCGATTTGACTTCACAGACCAACCCCCACCCACCAACCGGCCCTTTTGGCTACTCTGAATCCTCCGCACCAAAATTTGCAATTTCTTGCTTTTTCTGGAATTTTCTGCATACGCGGACCTGACGAAAAGTTGAAAATTTCACAAAAAATTTTTTTTTCCAGTTTTGGCCTAAAAAGGTCCAAGCGGGTCCGAATGTAAGTTTCCTCAGCATCCCAGGTGGATTTAAGCCCCAAAAACCTGTTTTAAGGGGGTCAGACAGCTCTCAAGGCAACAGTGCAGAATTTTCATATTTGGGACCCCTGAAAACGCAAAATCGAGACCCCCGCTATCCGCGCCTCTTTAGGACCCCGGTTACGCGCGTTACCTTGTCCGACCCAACCCCCTGAACAGACCCCACCCCCTTAGGGGCGGTTTCGTGACGCTAAGTTTTACGCTAAAAAACTGACATTTTCTGCATACGCGGACCTGTCCAACAAGTACAGTTTTAAGCCAGGGTTAAATAAAAAGCCTATGAAATCCCCACTTTTGGCCTCGAAACGCCCCGGGAGACAATGACATTGTCATCCCGGGGCGTTTCGAGGCCAAAAGTGGGGATTTCATAGGCGGTTCTGATCCATCTCCAACGGTTATAGCGCGCAAACGCCTGCCTGGCTGGGCTTTCACACCTCTGTGATGAATAGAACTGAGTATCCCTGTTAATTACAGTACTGTAGGAAACCATTGAGAAACATTACCTGGCCTCACGCTTACCCGTTTGACTTGCGAACCCCGGTTATGCGCGTTTCCTTGACCGATTTGACTTCACCGACCAACCCCCACCCACCAACCGGCCCTTTTGGCTACTCTGAATCCTCCGCACCAAAATTTGCAATTTCTTGCAATTTTTGGAATTTTCTGCATACGCGGACCTGACGAAAAGTTGAAAATTTCACAAAAAATTTTTTTTTCCAGTTTTGGCCTAAAAAGGTCCAAGCGGGTCCGAATGTAAGTTTCCTCAGCATCCCAGGTGGATTTAAGCCCCAAAAACCTGTTTTAAGGGGGTCAGACAGCTCTCAAGGCAACAGTGCAGAATTTTCATATTTGGGACCCCTGAAACGCAAAATCGAGGCCCCCGCTCTCCGCACCTCTTTAGGACCCCGGTTACGCGCGTTTCCATGACCGATTTGACTTCACAGACCAACCCCCACCCACCAACCGGCCCTTTTGGCTACTCTGAATCCTCCGCACCAAAATTTGCAATTTCTTGCTTTTTCTGGAATTTTCTGCATACGCGGACCTGACGAAAAGTTGAAAATTTCACAAAAAATTTTTTTTTCCAGTTTTGGCCTAAAAAGGTCCAAGCGGGTCCGAATGTAAGTTTCCTCAGCATCCCAGGTGGATTTAAGCCCCAAAAACCTGTTTTAAGGGGGTCAGACAGCTCTCAAGGCAACAGTGCAGAATTTTCATATTTGGGACCCCTGAAAACGCAAAATCGAGACCCCCGCTATCCGCGCCTCTTTAGGACCCCGGTTACGCGCGTTACCTTGTCCGACCCAACCCCCTGAACAGACCCCACCCCCTTAGGGGCGGTTTCGTGACGCTAAGTTTTACGCTAAAAAACTGACATTTTCTGCATACGCGGACCTGTCCAACAAGTACAGTTTTAAGCCAGGGTTAAATAAAAAGCCTATGAAATCCCCACTTTTGGCCTCGAAACGCCCCGGGAGACAATGACATTGTCATCCCGGGGCGTTTCGAGGCCAAAAGTGGGGATTTCATAGGCGGTTCTGATCCATCTCCAACGGTTATAGCGCGCAAACGCCTGCCTGGCTGGGCTTTCACACCTCTGTGATGAATAGAACTGAGTATCCCTGTTAATTACAGTACTGTAGGAAACCATTGAGAAACATTACCTGGCCTCACGCTTACCCGTTTGACTTGCGAACCCCGGTTATGCGCGTTTCCTTGACCGATTTGACTTCACCGACCAACCCCCACCCACCAACCGGCCCTTTTGGCTACTCTGAATCCTCCGCACCAAAATTTGCAATTTCTTGCAATTTTTGGAATTTTCTGCATACGCGGACCTGACGAAAAGTTGAAAATTTCACAAAAAATTTTTTTTTCCAGTTTTGGCCTAAAAAGGTCCAAGCGGGTCCGAATGTAAGTTTCCTCAGCATCCCAGGTGGATTTAAGCCCCAAAAACCTGTTTTAAGGGGGTCAGACAGCTCTCAAGGCAACAGTGCAGAATTTTCATATTTGGGACCCCTGAAACGCAAAATCGAGGCCCCCGCTCTCCGCACCTCTTTAGGACCCCGGTTACGCGCGTTTCCATGACCGATTTGACTTCACAGACCAACCCCCACCCACCAACCGGCCCTTTTGGCTACTCTGAATCCTCCGCACCAAAATTTGCAATTTCTTGCTTTTTCTGGAATTTTCTGCATACGCGGACCTGACGAAAAGTTGAAAATTTCACAAAAAATTTTTTTTTCCAGTTTTGGCCTAAAAAGGTCCAAGCGGGTCCGAATGTAAGTTTCCTCAGCATCCCAGGTGGATTTAAGCCCCAAAAACCTGTTTTAAGGGGGTCAGACAGCTCTCAAGGCAACAGTGCAGAATTTTCATATTTGGGACCCCTGAAAACGCAAAATCGAGACCCCCGCTATCCGCGCCTCTTTAGGACCCCGGTTACGCGCGTTACCTTGTCCGACCCAACCCCCTGAACAGACCCCACCCCCTTAGGGGCGGTTTCGTGACGCTAAGTTTTACGCTAAAAAACTGACATTTTCTGCATACGCGGACCTGTCCAACAAGTACAGTTTTAAGCCAGGGTTAAATAAAAAGCCTATGAAATCCCCACTTTTGGCCTCGAAACGCCCCGGGAGACAATGACATTGTCATCCCGGGGCGTTTCGAGGCCAAAAGTGGGGATTTCATAGGCGGTTCTGATCCATCTCCAACGGTTATAGCGCGCAAACGCCTGCCTGGCTGGGCTTTCACACCTCTGTGATGAATAGAACTGAGTATCCCTGTTAATTACAGTACTGTAGGAAACCATTGAGAAACATTACCTGGCCTCACGCTTACCCGTTTGACTTGCGAACCCCGGTTATGCGCGTTTCCTTGACCGATTTGACTTCACCGACCAACCCCCACCCACCAACCGGCCCTTTTGGCTACTCTGAATCCTCCGCACCAAAATTTGCAATTTCTTGCAATTTTTGGAATTTTCTGCATACGCGGACCTGACGAAAAGTTGAAAATTTCACAAAAAATTTTTTTTTCCAGTTTTGGCCTAAAAAGGTCCAAGCGGGTCCGAATGTAAGTTTCCTCAGCATCCCAGGTGGATTTAAGCCCCAAAAACCTGTTTTAAGGGGGTCAGACAGCTCTCAAGGCAACAGTGCAGAATTTTCATATTTGGGACCCCTGAAACGCAAAATCGAGGCCCCCGCTCTCCGCACCTCTTTAGGACCCCGGTTACGCGCGTTTCCATGACCGATTTGACTTCACAGACCAACCCCCACCCACCAACCGGCCCTTTTGGCTACTCTGAATCCTCCGCACCAAAATTTGCAATTTCTTGCTTTTTCTGGAATTTTCTGCATACGCGGACCTGACGAAAAGTTGAAAATTTCACAAAAAATTTTTTTTTCCAGTTTTGGCCTAAAAAGGTCCAAGCGGGTCCGAATGTAAGTTTCCTCAGCATCCCAGGTGGATTTAAGCCCCAAAAACCTGTTTTAAGGGGGTCAGACAGCTCTCAAGGCAACAGTGCAGAATTTTCATATTTGGGACCCCTGAAAACGCAAAATCGAGACCCCCGCTATCCGCGCCTCTTTAGGACCCCGGTTACGCGCGTTACCTTGTCCGACCCAACCCCCTGAACAGACCCCACCCCCTTAGGGGCGGTTT
>JAMOLF010000117.1:0-18994 GCA_025267735.1 Mactra quadrangularis
CTTCATGGCGCTCTGACCCCCTTAAAACAGGTTTTTAGGGCTAAGGTCCACCTTAAACGCGGAGGAAACTTACATTCGGACCCGCTGGGACCATTTTAGGCCAAAACTGGAGAAAAAAAATTTTTGTGAAATTTTGAACTTTGCGACAGGTCCGCGTATGCAGAAAATGTCAGTTTTTGAGCGAAAAAATTTAGCGTCACGAAACTGTCCCAAATATGATGGGGACTGTTCGGGGGGTCAAGTAGGTCAAGGTAAAGCGCGTAACCGGGGTCCTAAAGCCGTGCCGATAGCGGGGGCCTCGACTTTGCGTTTCAGGGGTCCCAAATATGAAAATTCTGCACTATTGCCTTCATGGCGCTCTGACCCCCTTAAAACAGGTTTTTAGGGCTAAGGTCCACCTTAAACGCTGAGGAAACTTACATTCGGACCCGCTGGGACCTTTTTAGGCCAAAACTGGAAAAAAAATTTTTTCGTGAAATTTTGAACTTTGCGACAGGTCCGCGTATGCAGAAAATTCAAGAAATTGCAAATTTTGGTGCGGAGGATTCAGAGTCGCCAAACCGGCTGGTTGGTGGGTGGGGTTGGTCGGTGATGTCAAATCCGTCAAGGAAACGCGCATAACCAGGGTTCGCAAGTCAAACAGGAAAGCGTGAGGCCAGGTAATGTTTCTCAATGGTTTCCTACTGTAATTAACAGGGATACTCAGTTCTATTCATCTCAGAGGTGTGAAAGCCCAGCCACACACGTGTTTGCGGGCTATATACGTTGGAGATGGATTGGAACCGCCTATGAAATCCCCACTTTTGGCCTGGAAATGCCCCGGGATGACAATGTCATTGTCTCCCGGGGCATTTCCAGGCCAAAAGTGGGGATTTCATAGGCTTTATATTTAAGACTAGCCTAAACTGTACTTGTTGGACAGGTGCGCGTATGCAGTCAATGTCAGTTTTTGAGCGAAAAAACTTAGAGTCACGAAACCGCCCCAGGGATGATGGGGTCTGTGCGGGGGGTCAAGTAGGTCAAGGTAAAGCGCGTAACCGGGGTCCTAAAGCGGTGCGGATAGCGGAGGCCTGGATTTTGCCTTTCAGGGGTCCCAAATATCAAAATTCTGCACTATTGCATTCATGGTGGTCTGACCCCCTTAAAACAGGTTTTTAGGGCTAACGTCCACCTAGGACGCTGTAGAAACTTATATTTGGACCCGCTGGGACCTTTTTAGGCCAAAACTGGAGAAAAAAATTTTTCGTGAAATTTTGAACTTTGCGACAGGTCCGCGTATGCAGAAAATGTCAGTTTTTGAGCGAAAAAAATTAGCGTCAGGAAACTGCCCCAAATATGATGGGGACTGTTCGGGGGGGTCAAGTAGGTCAAGGTAAAGCGCGTAACCGGGGTCCTAAAGCCGTGCGGGTAGTGGGGGCCTCGATTTTGTGTTTCAGGGGTCCCAAATATGAAAATTCTGCACTATTGCCTTCATGGCGCTCTGACCCCCTTAAAACAGGTTTTTAGGGCTAAGGTCCACCTTAAACGCGGAGGAAACTTACATTCGGACCCGCTGGGACCATTTTAGGCCAAAACTGGAGAAAAAAAATTTTTGTGAAATTTTGAACTTTGCGACAGGTCCGCGTATGCAGAAAATGTCAGTTTTTGAGCGAAAAAATTTAGCGTCACGAAACTGTCCCAAATATGATGGGGACTGTTCGGGGGGTCAAGTAGGTCAAGGTAAAGCGCGTAACCGGGGTCCTAAAGCCGTGCCGATAGCGGGGGCCTCGACTTTGCGTTTCAGGGGTCCCAAATATGAAAATTCTGCACTATTGCCTTCATGGCGCTCTGACCCCCTTAAAACAGGTTTTTAGGGCTAAGGTCCACCTTAAACGCTGAGGAAACTTACATTCGGACCCGCTGGGACCTTTTTAGGCCAAAACTGGAAAAAAAATTTTTTCGTGAAATTTTGAACTTTGCGACAGGTCCGCGTATGCAGAAAATTCAAGAAATTGCAAATTTTGGTGCGGAGGATTCAGAGTCGCCAAACCGGCTGGTTGGTGGGTGGGGTTGGTCGGTGATGTCAAATCCGTCAAGGAAACGCGCATAACCAGGGTTCGCAAGTCAAACAGGAAAGCGTGAGGCCAGGTAATGTTTCTCAATGGTTTCCTACTGTAATTAACAGGGATACTCAGTTCTATTCATCTCAGAGGTGTGAAAGCCCAGCCACACACGTGTTTGCGGGCTATATACGTTGGAGATGGATTGGAACCGCCTATGAAATCCCCACTTTTGGCCTGGAAATGCCCCGGGATGACAATGTCATTGTCTCCCGGGGCATTTCCAGGCCAAAAGTGGGGATTTCATAGGCTTTATATTTAAGACTAGCCTAAACTGTACTTGTTGGACAGGTGCGCGTATGCAGTCAATGTCAGTTTTTGAGCGAAAAAACTTAGAGTCACGAAACCGCCCCAGGGATGATGGGGTCTGTGCGGGGGGTCAAGTAGGTCAAGGTAAAGCGCGTAACCGGGGTCCTAAAGCGGTGCGGATAGCGGAGGCCTGGATTTTGCCTTTCAGGGGTCCCAAATATCAAAATTCTGCACTATTGCATTCATGGTGGTCTGACCCCCTTAAAACAGGTTTTTAGGGCTAACGTCCACCTAGGACGCTGTAGAAACTTATATTTGGACCCGCTGGGACCTTTTTAGGCCAAAACTGGAGAAAAAAATTTTTCGTGAAATTTTGAACTTTGCGACAGGTCCGCGTATGCAGAAAATGTCAGTTTTTGAGCGAAAAAAATTAGCGTCAGGAAACTGCCCCAAATATGATGGGGACTGTTCGGGGGGGTCAAGTAGGTCAAGGTAAAGCGCGTAACCGGGGTCCTAAAGCCGTGCGGGTAGTGGGGGCCTCGATTTTGTGTTTCAGGGGTCCCAAATATGAAAATTCTGCACTATTGCCTTCATGGCGCTCTGACCCCCTTAAAACAGGTTTTTAGGGCTAAGGTCCACCTTAAACGCGGAGGAAACTTACATTCGGACCCGCTGGGACCATTTTAGGCCAAAACTGGAGAAAAAAAATTTTTGTGAAATTTTGAACTTTGCGACAGGTCCGCGTATGCAGAAAATGTCAGTTTTTGAGCGAAAAAATTTAGCGTCACGAAACTGTCCCAAATATGATGGGGACTGTTCGGGGGGTCAAGTAGGTCAAGGTAAAGCGCGTAACCGGGGTCCTAAAGCCGTGCCGATAGCGGGGGCCTCGACTTTGCGTTTCAGGGGTCCCAAATATGAAAATTCTGCACTATTGCCTTCATGGCGCTCTGACCCCCTTAAAACAGGTTTTTAGGGCTAAGGTCCACCTTAAACGCTGAGGAAACTTACATTCGGACCCGCTGGGACCTTTTTAGGCCAAAACTGGAAAAAAAATTTTTTCGTGAAATTTTGAACTTTGCGACAGGTCCGCGTATGCAGAAAATTCAAGAAATTGCAAATTTTGGTGCGGAGGATTCAGAGTCGCCAAACCGGCTGGTTGGTGGGTGGGGTTGGTCGGTGATGTCAAATCCGTCAAGGAAACGCGCATAACCAGGGTTCGCAAGTCAAACAGGAAAGCGTGAGGCCAGGTAATGTTTCTCAATGGTTTCCTACTGTAATTAACAGGGATACTCAGTTCTATTCATCTCAGAGGTGTGAAAGCCCAGCCACACACGTGTTTGCGGGCTATATACGTTGGAGATGGATTGGAACCGCCTATGAAATCCCCACTTTTGGCCTGGAAATGCCCCGGGATGACAATGTCATTGTCTCCCGGGGCATTTCCAGGCCAAAAGTGGGGATTTCATAGGCTTTATATTTAAGACTAGCCTAAACTGTACTTGTTGGACAGGTGCGCGTATGCAGTCAATGTCAGTTTTTGAGCGAAAAAACTTAGAGTCACGAAACCGCCCCAGGGATGATGGGGTCTGTGCGGGGGGTCAAGTAGGTCAAGGTAAAGCGCGTAACCGGGGTCCTAAAGCGGTGCGGATAGCGGAGGCCTGGATTTTGCCTTTCAGGGGTCCCAAATATCAAAATTCTGCACTATTGCATTCATGGTGGTCTGACCCCCTTAAAACAGGTTTTTAGGGCTAACGTCCACCTAGGACGCTGTAGAAACTTATATTTGGACCCGCTGGGACCTTTTTAGGCCAAAACTGGAGAAAAAAATTTTTCGTGAAATTTTGAACTTTGCGACAGGTCCGCGTATGCAGAAAATGTCAGTTTTTGAGCGAAAAAAATTAGCGTCAGGAAACTGCCCCAAATATGATGGGGACTGTTCGGGGGGGTCAAGTAGGTCAAGGTAAAGCGCGTAACCGGGGTCCTAAAGCCGTGCGGGTAGTGGGGGCCTCGATTTTGTGTTTCAGGGGTCCCAAATATGAAAATTCTGCACTATTGCCTTCATGGCGCTCTGACCCCCTTAAAACAGGTTTTTAGGGCTAAGGTCCACCTTAAACGCGGAGGAAACTTACATTCGGACCCGCTGGGACCATTTTAGGCCAAAACTGGAGAAAAAAAATTTTTGTGAAATTTTGAACTTTGCGACAGGTCCGCGTATGCAGAAAATGTCAGTTTTTGAGCGAAAAAATTTAGCGTCACGAAACTGTCCCAAATATGATGGGGACTGTTCGGGGGGTCAAGTAGGTCAAGGTAAAGCGCGTAACCGGGGTCCTAAAGCCGTGCCGATAGCGGGGGCCTCGACTTTGCGTTTCAGGGGTCCCAAATATGAAAATTCTGCACTATTGCCTTCATGGCGCTCTGACCCCCTTAAAACAGGTTTTTAGGGCTAAGGTCCACCTTAAACGCTGAGGAAACTTACATTCGGACCCGCTGGGACCTTTTTAGGCCAAAACTGGAAAAAAAATTTTTTCGTGAAATTTTGAACTTTGCGACAGGTCCGCGTATGCAGAAAATTCAAGAAATTGCAAATTTTGGTGCGGAGGATTCAGAGTCGCCAAACCGGCTGGTTGGTGGGTGGGGTTGGTCGGTGATGTCAAATCCGTCAAGGAAACGCGCATAACCAGGGTTCGCAAGTCAAACAGGAAAGCGTGAGGCCAGGTAATGTTTCTCAATGGTTTCCTACTGTAATTAACAGGGATACTCAGTTCTATTCATCTCAGAGGTGTGAAAGCCCAGCCACACACGTGTTTGCGGGCTATATACGTTGGAGATGGATTGGAACCGCCTATGAAATCCCCACTTTTGGCCTGGAAATGCCCCGGGATGACAATGTCATTGTCTCCCGGGGCATTTCCAGGCCAAAAGTGGGGATTTCATAGGCTTTATATTTAAGACTAGCCTAAACTGTACTTGTTGGACAGGTGCGCGTATGCAGTCAATGTCAGTTTTTGAGCGAAAAAACTTAGAGTCACGAAACCGCCCCAGGGATGATGGGGTCTGTGCGGGGGGTCAAGTAGGTCAAGGTAAAGCGCGTAACCGGGGTCCTAAAGCGGTGCGGATAGCGGAGGCCTGGATTTTGCCTTTCAGGGGTCCCAAATATCAAAATTCTGCACTATTGCATTCATGGTGGTCTGACCCCCTTAAAACAGGTTTTTAGGGCTAACGTCCACCTAGGACGCTGTAGAAACTTATATTTGGACCCGCTGGGACCTTTTTAGGCCAAAACTGGAGAAAAAAATTTTTCGTGAAATTTTGAACTTTGCGACAGGTCCGCGTATGCAGAAAATGTCAGTTTTTGAGCGAAAAAAATTAGCGTCAGGAAACTGCCCCAAATATGATGGGGACTGTTCGGGGGGGTCAAGTAGGTCAAGGTAAAGCGCGTAACCGGGGTCCTAAAGCCGTGCGGGTAGTGGGGGCCTCGATTTTGTGTTTCAGGGGTCCCAAATATGAAAATTCTGCACTATTGCCTTCATGGCGCTCTGACCCCCTTAAAACAGGTTTTTAGGGCTAAGGTCCACCTTAAACGCGGAGGAAACTTACATTCGGACCCGCTGGGACCATTTTAGGCCAAAACTGGAGAAAAAAAATTTTTGTGAAATTTTGAACTTTGCGACAGGTCCGCGTATGCAGAAAATGTCAGTTTTTGAGCGAAAAAATTTAGCGTCACGAAACTGTCCCAAATATGATGGGGACTGTTCGGGGGGTCAAGTAGGTCAAGGTAAAGCGCGTAACCGGGGTCCTAAAGCCGTGCCGATAGCGGGGGCCTCGACTTTGCGTTTCAGGGGTCCCAAATATGAAAATTCTGCACTATTGCCTTCATGGCGCTCTGACCCCCTTAAAACAGGTTTTTAGGGCTAAGGTCCACCTTAAACGCTGAGGAAACTTACATTCGGACCCGCTGGGACCTTTTTAGGCCAAAACTGGAAAAAAAATTTTTTCGTGAAATTTTGAACTTTGCGACAGGTCCGCGTATGCAGAAAATTCAAGAAATTGCAAATTTTGGTGCGGAGGATTCAGAGTCGCCAAACCGGCTGGTTGGTGGGTGGGGTTGGTCGGTGATGTCAAATCCGTCAAGGAAACGCGCATAACCAGGGTTCGCAAGTCAAACAGGAAAGCGTGAGGCCAGGTAATGTTTCTCAATGGTTTCCTACTGTAATTAACAGGGATACTCAGTTCTATTCATCTCAGAGGTGTGAAAGCCCAGCCACACACGTGTTTGCGGGCTATATACGTTGGAGATGGATTGGAACCGCCTATGAAATCCCCACTTTTGGCCTGGAAATGCCCCGGGATGACAATGTCATTGTCTCCCGGGGCATTTCCAGGCCAAAAGTGGGGATTTCATAGGCTTTATATTTAAGACTAGCCTAAACTGTACTTGTTGGACAGGTGCGCGTATGCAGTCAATGTCAGTTTTTGAGCGAAAAAACTTAGAGTCACGAAACCGCCCCAGGGATGATGGGGTCTGTGCGGGGGGTCAAGTAGGTCAAGGTAAAGCGCGTAACCGGGGTCCTAAAGCGGTGCGGATAGCGGAGGCCTGGATTTTGCCTTTCAGGGGTCCCAAATATCAAAATTCTGCACTATTGCATTCATGGTGGTCTGACCCCCTTAAAACAGGTTTTTAGGGCTAACGTCCACCTAGGACGCTGTAGAAACTTATATTTGGACCCGCTGGGACCTTTTTAGGCCAAAACTGGAGAAAAAAATTTTTCGTGAAATTTTGAACTTTGCGACAGGTCCGCGTATGCAGAAAATGTCAGTTTTTGAGCGAAAAAAATTAGCGTCAGGAAACTGCCCCAAATATGATGGGGACTGTTCGGGGGGGTCAAGTAGGTCAAGGTAAAGCGCGTAACCGGGGTCCTAAAGCCGTGCGGGTAGTGGGGGCCTCGATTTTGTGTTTCAGGGGTCCCAAATATGAAAATTCTGCACTATTGCCTTCATGGCGCTCTGACCCCCTTAAAACAGGTTTTTAGGGCTAAGGTCCACCTTAAACGCGGAGGAAACTTACATTCGGACCCGCTGGGACCATTTTAGGCCAAAACTGGAGAAAAAAAATTTTTGTGAAATTTTGAACTTTGCGACAGGTCCGCGTATGCAGAAAATGTCAGTTTTTGAGCGAAAAAATTTAGCGTCACGAAACTGTCCCAAATATGATGGGGACTGTTCGGGGGGTCAAGTAGGTCAAGGTAAAGCGCGTAACCGGGGTCCTAAAGCCGTGCCGATAGCGGGGGCCTCGACTTTGCGTTTCAGGGGTCCCAAATATGAAAATTCTGCACTATTGCCTTCATGGCGCTCTGACCCCCTTAAAACAGGTTTTTAGGGCTAAGGTCCACCTTAAACGCTGAGGAAACTTACATTCGGACCCGCTGGGACCTTTTTAGGCCAAAACTGGAAAAAAAATTTTTTCGTGAAATTTTGAACTTTGCGACAGGTCCGCGTATGCAGAAAATTCAAGAAATTGCAAATTTTGGTGCGGAGGATTCAGAGTCGCCAAACCGGCTGGTTGGTGGGTGGGGTTGGTCGGTGATGTCAAATCCGTCAAGGAAACGCGCATAACCAGGGTTCGCAAGTCAAACAGGAAAGCGTGAGGCCAGGTAATGTTTCTCAATGGTTTCCTACTGTAATTAACAGGGATACTCAGTTCTATTCATCTCAGAGGTGTGAAAGCCCAGCCACACACGTGTTTGCGGGCTATATACGTTGGAGATGGATTGGAACCGCCTATGAAATCCCCACTTTTGGCCTGGAAATGCCCCGGGATGACAATGTCATTGTCTCCCGGGGCATTTCCAGGCCAAAAGTGGGGATTTCATAGGCTTTATATTTAAGACTAGCCTAAACTGTACTTGTTGGACAGGTGCGCGTATGCAGTCAATGTCAGTTTTTGAGCGAAAAAACTTAGAGTCACGAAACCGCCCCAGGGATGATGGGGTCTGTGCGGGGGGTCAAGTAGGTCAAGGTAAAGCGCGTAACCGGGGTCCTAAAGCGGTGCGGATAGCGGAGGCCTGGATTTTGCCTTTCAGGGGTCCCAAATATCAAAATTCTGCACTATTGCATTCATGGTGGTCTGACCCCCTTAAAACAGGTTTTTAGGGCTAACGTCCACCTAGGACGCTGTAGAAACTTATATTTGGACCCGCTGGGACCTTTTTAGGCCAAAACTGGAGAAAAAAATTTTTCGTGAAATTTTGAACTTTGCGACAGGTCCGCGTATGCAGAAAATGTCAGTTTTTGAGCGAAAAAAATTAGCGTCAGGAAACTGCCCCAAATATGATGGGGACTGTTCGGGGGGGTCAAGTAGGTCAAGGTAAAGCGCGTAACCGGGGTCCTAAAGCCGTGCGGGTAGTGGGGGCCTCGATTTTGTGTTTCAGGGGTCCCAAATATGAAAATTCTGCACTATTGCCTTCATGGCGCTCTGACCCCCTTAAAACAGGTTTTTAGGGCTAAGGTCCACCTTAAACGCGGAGGAAACTTACATTCGGACCCGCTGGGACCATTTTAGGCCAAAACTGGAGAAAAAAAATTTTTGTGAAATTTTGAACTTTGCGACAGGTCCGCGTATGCAGAAAATGTCAGTTTTTGAGCGAAAAAATTTAGCGTCACGAAACTGTCCCAAATATGATGGGGACTGTTCGGGGGGTCAAGTAGGTCAAGGTAAAGCGCGTAACCGGGGTCCTAAAGCCGTGCCGATAGCGGGGGCCTCGACTTTGCGTTTCAGGGGTCCCAAATATGAAAATTCTGCACTATTGCCTTCATGGCGCTCTGACCCCCTTAAAACAGGTTTTTAGGGCTAAGGTCCACCTTAAACGCTGAGGAAACTTACATTCGGACCCGCTGGGACCTTTTTAGGCCAAAACTGGAAAAAAAATTTTTTCGTGAAATTTTGAACTTTGCGACAGGTCCGCGTATGCAGAAAATTCAAGAAATTGCAAATTTTGGTGCGGAGGATTCAGAGTCGCCAAACCGGCTGGTTGGTGGGTGGGGTTGGTCGGTGATGTCAAATCCGTCAAGGAAACGCGCATAACCAGGGTTCGCAAGTCAAACAGGAAAGCGTGAGGCCAGGTAATGTTTCTCAATGGTTTCCTACTGTAATTAACAGGGATACTCAGTTCTATTCATCTCAGAGGTGTGAAAGCCCAGCCACACACGTGTTTGCGGGCTATATACGTTGGAGATGGATTGGAACCGCCTATGAAATCCCCACTTTTGGCCTGGAAATGCCCCGGGATGACAATGTCATTGTCTCCCGGGGCATTTCCAGGCCAAAAGTGGGGATTTCATAGGCTTTATATTTAAGACTAGCCTAAACTGTACTTGTTGGACAGGTGCGCGTATGCAGTCAATGTCAGTTTTTGAGCGAAAAAACTTAGAGTCACGAAACCGCCCCAGGGATGATGGGGTCTGTGCGGGGGGTCAAGTAGGTCAAGGTAAAGCGCGTAACCGGGGTCCTAAAGCGGTGCGGATAGCGGAGGCCTGGATTTTGCCTTTCAGGGGTCCCAAATATCAAAATTCTGCACTATTGCATTCATGGTGGTCTGACCCCCTTAAAACAGGTTTTTAGGGCTAACGTCCACCTAGGACGCTGTAGAAACTTATATTTGGACCCGCTGGGACCTTTTTAGGCCAAAACTGGAGAAAAAAATTTTTCGTGAAATTTTGAACTTTGCGACAGGTCCGCGTATGCAGAAAATGTCAGTTTTTGAGCGAAAAAAATTAGCGTCAGGAAACTGCCCCAAATATGATGGGGACTGTTCGGGGGGGTCAAGTAGGTCAAGGTAAAGCGCGTAACCGGGGTCCTAAAGCCGTGCGGGTAGTGGGGGCCTCGATTTTGTGTTTCAGGGGTCCCAAATATGAAAATTCTGCACTATTGCCTTCATGGCGCTCTGACCCCCTTAAAACAGGTTTTTAGGGCTAAGGTCCACCTTAAACGCGGAGGAAACTTACATTCGGACCCGCTGGGACCATTTTAGGCCAAAACTGGAGAAAAAAAATTTTTGTGAAATTTTGAACTTTGCGACAGGTCCGCGTATGCAGAAAATGTCAGTTTTTGAGCGAAAAAATTTAGCGTCACGAAACTGTCCCAAATATGATGGGGACTGTTCGGGGGGTCAAGTAGGTCAAGGTAAAGCGCGTAACCGGGGTCCTAAAGCCGTGCCGATAGCGGGGGCCTCGACTTTGCGTTTCAGGGGTCCCAAATATGAAAATTCTGCACTATTGCCTTCATGGCGCTCTGACCCCCTTAAAACAGGTTTTTAGGGCTAAGGTCCACCTTAAACGCTGAGGAAACTTACATTCGGACCCGCTGGGACCTTTTTAGGCCAAAACTGGAAAAAAAATTTTTTCGTGAAATTTTGAACTTTGCGACAGGTCCGCGTATGCAGAAAATTCAAGAAATTGCAAATTTTGGTGCGGAGGATTCAGAGTCGCCAAACCGGCTGGTTGGTGGGTGGGGTTGGTCGGTGATGTCAAATCCGTCAAGGAAACGCGCATAACCAGGGTTCGCAAGTCAAACAGGAAAGCGTGAGGCCAGGTAATGTTTCTCAATGGTTTCCTACTGTAATTAACAGGGATACTCAGTTCTATTCATCTCAGAGGTGTGAAAGCCCAGCCACACACGTGTTTGCGGGCTATATACGTTGGAGATGGATTGGAACCGCCTATGAAATCCCCACTTTTGGCCTGGAAATGCCCCGGGATGACAATGTCATTGTCTCCCGGGGCATTTCCAGGCCAAAAGTGGGGATTTCATAGGCTTTATATTTAAGACTAGCCTAAACTGTACTTGTTGGACAGGTGCGCGTATGCAGTCAATGTCAGTTTTTGAGCGAAAAAACTTAGAGTCACGAAACCGCCCCAGGGATGATGGGGTCTGTGCGGGGGGTCAAGTAGGTCAAGGTAAAGCGCGTAACCGGGGTCCTAAAGCGGTGCGGATAGCGGAGGCCTGGATTTTGCCTTTCAGGGGTCCCAAATATCAAAATTCTGCACTATTGCATTCATGGTGGTCTGACCCCCTTAAAACAGGTTTTTAGGGCTAACGTCCACCTAGGACGCTGTAGAAACTTATATTTGGACCCGCTGGGACCTTTTTAGGCCAAAACTGGAGAAAAAAATTTTTCGTGAAATTTTGAACTTTGCGACAGGTCCGCGTATGCAGAAAATGTCAGTTTTTGAGCGAAAAAAATTAGCGTCAGGAAACTGCCCCAAATATGATGGGGACTGTTCGGGGGGGTCAAGTAGGTCAAGGTAAAGCGCGTAACCGGGGTCCTAAAGCCGTGCGGGTAGTGGGGGCCTCGATTTTGTGTTTCAGGGGTCCCAAATATGAAAATTCTGCACTATTGCCTTCATGGCGCTCTGACCCCCTTAAAACAGGTTTTTAGGGCTAAGGTCCACCTTAAACGCGGAGGAAACTTACATTCGGACCCGCTGGGACCATTTTAGGCCAAAACTGGAGAAAAAAAATTTTTGTGAAATTTTGAACTTTGCGACAGGTCCGCGTATGCAGAAAATGTCAGTTTTTGAGCGAAAAAATTTAGCGTCACGAAACTGTCCCAAATATGATGGGGACTGTTCGGGGGGTCAAGTAGGTCAAGGTAAAGCGCGTAACCGGGGTCCTAAAGCCGTGCCGATAGCGGGGGCCTCGACTTTGCGTTTCAGGGGTCCCAAATATGAAAATTCTGCACTATTGCCTTCATGGCGCTCTGACCCCCTTAAAACAGGTTTTTAGGGCTAAGGTCCACCTTAAACGCTGAGGAAACTTACATTCGGACCCGCTGGGACCTTTTTAGGCCAAAACTGGAAAAAAAATTTTTTCGTGAAATTTTGAACTTTGCGACAGGTCCGCGTATGCAGAAAATTCAAGAAATTGCAAATTTTGGTGCGGAGGATTCAGAGTCGCCAAACCGGCTGGTTGGTGGGTGGGGTTGGTCGGTGATGTCAAATCCGTCAAGGAAACGCGCATAACCAGGGTTCGCAAGTCAAACAGGAAAGCGTGAGGCCAGGTAATGTTTCTCAATGGTTTCCTACTGTAATTAACAGGGATACTCAGTTCTATTCATCTCAGAGGTGTGAAAGCCCAGCCACACACGTGTTTGCGGGCTATATACGTTGGAGATGGATTGGAACCGCCTATGAAATCCCCACTTTTGGCCTGGAAATGCCCCGGGATGACAATGTCATTGTCTCCCGGGGCATTTCCAGGCCAAAAGTGGGGATTTCATAGGCTTTATATTTAAGACTAGCCTAAACTGTACTTGTTGGACAGGTGCGCGTATGCAGTCAATGTCAGTTTTTGAGCGAAAAAACTTAGAGTCACGAAACCGCCCCAGGGATGATGGGGTCTGTGCGGGGGGTCAAGTAGGTCAAGGTAAAGCGCGTAACCGGGGTCCTAAAGCGGTGCGGATAGCGGAGGCCTGGATTTTGCCTTTCAGGGGTCCCAAATATCAAAATTCTGCACTATTGCATTCATGGTGGTCTGACCCCCTTAAAACAGGTTTTTAGGGCTAACGTCCACCTAGGACGCTGTAGAAACTTATATTTGGACCCGCTGGGACCTTTTTAGGCCAAAACTGGAGAAAAAAATTTTTCGTGAAATTTTGAACTTTGCGACAGGTCCGCGTATGCAGAAAATGTCAGTTTTTGAGCGAAAAAAATTAGCGTCAGGAAACTGCCCCAAATATGATGGGGACTGTTCGGGGGGGTCAAGTAGGTCAAGGTAAAGCGCGTAACCGGGGTCCTAAAGCCGTGCGGGTAGTGGGGGCCTCGATTTTGTGTTTCAGGGGTCCCAAATATGAAAATTCTGCACTATTGCCTTCATGGCGCTCTGACCCCCTTAAAACAGGTTTTTAGGGCTAAGGTCCACCTTAAACGCGGAGGAAACTTACATTCGGACCCGCTGGGACCATTTTAGGCCAAAACTGGAGAAAAAAAATTTTTGTGAAATTTTGAACTTTGCGACAGGTCCGCGTATGCAGAAAATGTCAGTTTTTGAGCGAAAAAATTTAGCGTCACGAAACTGTCCCAAATATGATGGGGACTGTTCGGGGGGTCAAGTAGGTCAAGGTAAAGCGCGTAACCGGGGTCCTAAAGCCGTGCCGATAGCGGGGGCCTCGACTTTGCGTTTCAGGGGTCCCAAATATGAAAATTCTGCACTATTGCCTTCATGGCGCTCTGACCCCCTTAAAACAGGTTTTTAGGGCTAAGGTCCACCTTAAACGCTGAGGAAACTTACATTCGGACCCGCTGGGACCTTTTTAGGCCAAAACTGGAAAAAAAATTTTTTCGTGAAATTTTGAACTTTGCGACAGGTCCGCGTATGCAGAAAATTCAAGAAATTGCAAATTTTGGTGCGGAGGATTCAGAGTCGCCAAACCGGCTGGTTGGTGGGTGGGGTTGGTCGGTGATGTCAAATCCGTCAAGGAAACGCGCATAACCAGGGTTCGCAAGTCAAACAGGAAAGCGTGAGGCCAGGTAATGTTTCTCAATGGTTTCCTACTGTAATTAACAGGGATACTCAGTTCTATTCATCTCAGAGGTGTGAAAGCCCAGCCACACACGTGTTTGCGGGCTATATACGTTGGAGATGGATTGGAACCGCCTATGAAATCCCCACTTTTGGCCTGGAAATGCCCCGGGATGACAATGTCATTGTCTCCCGGGGCATTTCCAGGCCAAAAGTGGGGATTTCATAGGCTTTATATTTAAGACTAGCCTAAACTGTACTTGTTGGACAGGTGCGCGTATGCAGTCAATGTCAGTTTTTGAGCGAAAAAACTTAGAGTCACGAAACCGCCCCAGGGATGATGGGGTCTGTGCGGGGGGTCAAGTAGGTCAAGGTAAAGCGCGTAACCGGGGTCCTAAAGCGGTGCGGATAGCGGAGGCCTGGATTTTGCCTTTCAGGGGTCCCAAATATCAAAATTCTGCACTATTGCATTCATGGTGGTCTGACCCCCTTAAAACAGGTTTTTAGGGCTAACGTCCACCTAGGACGCTGTAGAAACTTATATTTGGACCCGCTGGGACCTTTTTAGGCCAAAACTGGAGAAAAAAATTTTTCGTGAAATTTTGAACTTTGCGACAGGTCCGCGTATGCAGAAAATGTCAGTTTTTGAGCGAAAAAAATTAGCGTCAGGAAACTGCCCCAAATATGATGGGGACTGTTCGGGGGGGTCAAGTAGGTCAAGGTAAAGCGCGTAACCGGGGTCCTAAAGCCGTGCGGGTAGTGGGGGCCTCGATTTTGTGTTTCAGGGGTCCCAAATATGAAAATTCTGCACTATTGCCTTCATGGCGCTCTGACCCCCTTAAAACAGGTTTTTAGGGCTAAGGTCCACCTTAAACGCGGAGGAAACTTACATTCGGACCCGCTGGGACCATTTTAGGCCAAAACTGGAGAAAAAAAATTTTTGTGAAATTTTGAACTTTGCGACAGGTCCGCGTATGCAGAAAATGTCAGTTTTTGAGCGAAAAAATTTAGCGTCACGAAACTGTCCCAAATATGATGGGGACTGTTCGGGGGGTCAAGTAGGTCAAGGTAAAGCGCGTAACCGGGGTCCTAAAGCCGTGCCGATAGCGGGGGCCTCGACTTTGCGTTTCAGGGGTCCCAAATATGAAAATTCTGCACTATTGCCTTCATGGCGCTCTGACCCCCTTAAAACAGGTTTTTAGGGCTAAGGTCCACCTTAAACGCTGAGGAAACTTACATTCGGACCCGCTGGGACCTTTTTAGGCCAAAACTGGAAAAAAAATTTTTTCGTGAAATTTTGAACTTTGCGACAGGTCCGCGTATGCAGAAAATTCAAGAAATTGCAAATTTTGGTGCGGAGGATTCAGAGTCGCCAAACCGGCTGGTTGGTGGGTGGGGTTGGTCGGTGATGTCAAATCCGTCAAGGAAACGCGCATAACCAGGGTTCGCAAGTCAAACAGGAAAGCGTGAGGCCAGGTAATGTTTCTCAATGGTTTCCTACTGTAATTAACAGGGATACTCAGTTCTATTCATCTCAGAGGTGTGAAAGCCCAGCCACACACGTGTTTGCGGGCTATATACGTTGGAGATGGATTGGAACCGCCTATGAAATCCCCACTTTTGGCCTGGAAATGCCCCGGGATGACAATGTCATTGTCTCCCGGGGCATTTCCAGGCCAAAAGTGGGGATTTCATAGGCTTTATATTTAAGACTAGCCTAAACTGTACTTGTTGGACAGGTGCGCGTATGCAGTCAATGTCAGTTTTTGAGCGAAAAAACTTAGAGTCACGAAACCGCCCCAGGGATGATGGGGTCTGTGCGGGGGGTCAAGTAGGTCAAGGTAAAGCGCGTAACCGGGGTCCTAAAGCGGTGCGGATAGCGGAGGCCTGGATTTTGCCTTTCAGGGGTCCCAAATATCAAAATTCTGCACTATTGCATTCATGGTGGTCTGACCCCCTTAAAACAGGTTTTTAGGGCTAACGTCCACCTAGGACGCTGTAGAAACTTATATTTGGACCCGCTGGGACCTTTTTAGGCCAAAACTGGAGAAAAAAATTTTTCGTGAAATTTTGAACTTTGCGACAGGTCCGCGTATGCAGAAAATGTCAGTTTTTGAGCGAAAAAAATTAGCGTCAGGAAACTGCCCCAAATATGATGGGGACTGTTCGGGGGGGTCAAGTAGGTCAAGGTAAAGCGCGTAACCGGGGTCCTAAAGCCGTGCGGGTAGTGGGGGCCTCGATTTTGTGTTTCAGGGGTCCCAAATATGAAAATTCTGCACTATTGCCTTCATGGCGCTCTGACCCCCTTAAAACAGGTTTTTAGGGCTAAGGTCCACCTTAAACGCGGAGGAAACTTACATTCGGACCCGCTGGGACCATTTTAGGCCAAAACTGGAGAAAAAAAATTTTTGTGAAATTTTGAACTTTGCGACAGGTCCGCGTATGCAGAAAATGTCAGTTTTTGAGCGAAAAAATTTAGCGTCACGAAACTGTCCCAAATATGATGGGGACTGTTCGGGGGGTCAAGTAGGTCAAGGTAAAGCGCGTAACCGGGGTCCTAAAGCCGTGCCGATAGCGGGGGCCTCGACTTTGCGTTTCAGGGGTCCCAAATATGAAAATTCTGCACTATTGCCTTCATGGCGCTCTGACCCCCTTAAAACAGGTTTTTAGGGCTAAGGTCCACCTTAAACGCTGAGGAAACTTACATTCGGACCCGCTGGGACCTTTTTAGGCCAAAACTGGAAAAAAAATTTTTTCGTGAAATTTTGAACTTTGCGACAGGTCCGCGTATGCAGAAAATTCAAGAAATTGCAAATTTTGGTGCGGAGGATTCAGAGTCGCCAAACCGGCTGGTTGGTGGGTGGGGTTGGTCGGTGATGTCAAATCCGTCAAGGAAACGCGCATAACCAGGGTTCGCAAGTCAAACAGGAAAGCGTGAGGCCAGGTAATGTTTCTCAATGGTTTCCTACTGTAATTAACAGGGATACTCAGTTCTATTCATCTCAGAGGTGTGAAAGCCCAGCCACACACGTGTTTGCGGGCTATATACGTTGGAGATGGATTGGAACCGCCTATGAAATCCCCACTTTTGGCCTGGAAATGCCCCGGGATGACAATGTCATTGTCTCCCGGGGCATTTCCAGGCCAAAAGTGGGGATTTCATAGGCTTTATATTTAAGACTAGCCTAAACTGTACTTGTTGGACAGGTGCGCGTATGCAGTCAATGTCAGTTTTTGAGCGAAAAAACTTAGAGTCACGAAACCGCCCCAGGGATGATGGGGTCTGTGCGGGGGGTCAAGTAGGTCAAGGTAAAGCGCGTAACCGGGGTCCTAAAGCGGTGCGGATAGCGGAGGCCTGGATTTTGCCTTTCAGGGGTCCCAAATATCAAAATTCTGCACTATTGCATTCATGGTGGTCTGACCCCCTTAAAACAGGTTTTTAGGGCTAACGTCCACCTAGGACGCTGTAGAAACTTATATTTGGACCCGCTGGGACCTTTTTAGGCCAAAACTGGAGAAAAAAATTTTTCGTGAAATTTTGAACTTTGCGACAGGTCCGCGTATGCAGAAAATGTCAGTTTTTGAGCGAAAAAAATTAGCGTCAGGAAACTGCCCCAAATATGATGGGGACTGTTCGGGGGGGTCAAGTAGGTCAAGGTAAAGCGCGTAACCGGGGTCCTAAAGCCGTGCGGGTAGTGGGGGCCTCGATTTTGTGTTTCAGGGGTCCCAAATATGAAAATTCTGCACTATTGCCTTCATGGCGCTCTGACCCCCTTAAAACAGGTTTTTAGGGCTAAGGTCCACCTTAAACGCGGAGGAAACTTACATTCGGACCCGCTGGGACCATTTTAGGCCAAAACTGGAGAAAAAAAATTTTTGTGAAATTTTGAACTTTGCGACAGGTCCGCGTATGCAGAAAATGTCAGTTTTTGAGCGAAAAAATTTAGCGTCACGAAACTGTCCCAAATATGATGGGGACTGTTCGGGGGGTCAAGTAGGTCAAGGTAAAGCGCGTAACCGGGGTCCTAAAGCCGTGCCGATAGCGGGGGCCTCGACTTTGCGTTTCAGGGGTCCCAAATATGAAAATTCTGCACTATTGCCTTCATGGCGCTCTGACCCCCTTAAAACAGGTTTTTAGGGCTAAGGTCCACCTTAAACGCTGAGGAAACTTACATTCGGACCCGCTGGGACCTTTTTAGGCCAAAACTGGAAAAAAAATTTTTTCGTGAAATTTTGAACTTTGCGACAGGTCCGCGTATGCAGAAAATTCAAGAAATTGCAAATTTTGGTGCGGAGGATTCAGAGTCGCCAAACCGGCTGGTTGGTGGGTGGGGTTGGTCGGTGATGTCAAATCCGTCAAGGAAACGCGCATAACCAGGGTTCGCAAGTCAAACAGGAAAGCGTGAGGCCAGGTAATGTTTCTCAATGGTTTCCTACTGTAATTAACAGGGATACTCAGTTCTATTCATCTCAGAGGTGTGAAAGCCCAGCCACACACGTGTTTGCGGGCTATATACGTTGGAGATGGATTGGAACCGCCTATGAAATCCCCACTTTTGGCCTGGAAATGCCCCGGGATGACAATGTCATTGTCTCCCGGGGCATTTCCAGGCCAAAAGTGGGGATTTCATAGGCTTTATATTTAAGACTAGCCTAAACTGTACTTGTTGGACAGGTGCGCGTATGCAGTCAATGTCAGTTTTTGAGCGAAAAAACTTAGAGTCACGAAACCGCCCCAGGGATGATGGGGTCTGTGCGGGGGGTCAAGTAGGTCAAGGTAAAGCGCGTAACCGGGGTCCTAAAGCGGTGCGGATAGCGGAGGCCTGGATTTTGCCTTTCAGGGGTCCCAAATATCAAAATTCTGCACTATTGCATTCATGGTGGTCTGACCCCCTTAAAACAGGTTTTTAGGGCTAACGTCCACCTAGGACGCTGTAGAAACTTATATTTGGACCCGCTGGGACCTTTTTAGGCCAAAACTGGAGAAAAAAATTTTTCGTGAAATTTTGAACTTTGCGACAGGTCCGCGTATGCAGAAAATGTCAGTTTTTGAGCGAAAAAAATTAGCGTCAGGAAACTGCCCCAAATATGATGGGGACTGTTCGGGGGGGTCAAGTAGGTCAAGGTAAAG
>JAMOLF010000118.1:5000-18438 GCA_025267735.1 Mactra quadrangularis
CTAGCACTGCCGGTTCGAGCTCCGAGCCGGGGTCACAAGTTCGGTACCCGTACCGGCTCGGCAGCCGAACCACCGGGCCGATCGGGCTGAAACTTCACAGTCCGCTAGAGAGACACCTATTATTAAGGCCTGCAAAGTTTCGACCCGATCCCATTACCCCTTAACGCACTAGAGCGTTTGCAACATCGCGACACCATTCACTCTATACCTCTATATAGTGTATACTGTAGTAACAGTAACACTATAAAAATACGTAACGGTCAAAGGGAAGCAACTCGCGTAACTTTATCTCTATAGTTAGTATACCATTAGACTCCAACCCTTCTACACGGCGCGTTTCTGCTTCGATTCGCTTCAGATTTTGTACACGTATTGGCAGGCGTCCGCTCCACATTCTACCCAAATTTGGGCCCGATCGAACCGAGGGTCGAGTGGCTGGCGACGACCAACACTTTGGTACCCCAACCCCCTCGGCACCCCCAAGATCCGGCCCGATCGGACTGAAACCTTCGGCATCGCCGGACAGTCACCCAGCTAGACGGCCTACGAAATTTCAGCCGGATCCAACCGCGGGTTCAGCCGCGGCGACGAGTACAAGCTCTACGTACACTAGAGCGCCGAAATAAATCAGCGGGGTCAACTCTCGCGTCGCTCGCCCCGTCCTTAATACCTTACCGATCGACACGACACTTACGTACAATCTTGCCATACGCGCCCGCCAACTGCCTTTCAAATCTCGGCCCGATCCGACAGCGGGTTCGGCCGGGACAACAGGTTCGAGCTTCAATAAACGACAATCTACACTACAGTACATACGAAATACTGCCTACTCGAACCTCGTACCGCTCACTGCGCGCTTAATACTTATCCGATCAGCATGAAATTTCAATGCACTGTTCACCTAGAAGCCCCTGGGGTGCCCGTAAAATCTCAGCCTGATCGAGCCACGGGTTCGGCCAGGACAACCCGTTCGAGCTTCAAAATCAGCCAATATACACTATGTCGCGTAGGAAATACAGCCTACTAGAACCTCGTACCGCTTACTGCGGGCCTAATACTCATTCGATCAGCATGAAACTCGGAGACAATGTTCACCTAGGAGCCCCCGAGGTGCCCGTGAAATCTCAGCCTGATCGAGCCACGGCTTCGGCCGGCACAACGGGTACCAGCTTCAACAAACCACTAATTTACACTGTAACATACACGGCACATATAAAGTACAGCAGTCTAGAACCTCGTACCGCTTGCCGCGCGCTCAATACTTGGCCGATCCACACGAAACTTTAATACAATGTTGAGCTATAACACCTCTACCTACCCGTAAAATATCAGCCAGATCGGACTACGGGTTCGCCGAGGACAACGAGTTCGAGTTTCAAGAAAAGTCTACATACATTATAGCGCCTACAAAAATCAGCGGGGTCAAACCTTGCGCAGCTTACCGCGCTCCTAATACTGATCCGATCTACACGAAACTTGCACACAACGTTCACCTAGGTGCCCTCTACCTGCCCGTCAAATCCCAGTCCGATCGGACCACGGGCTCGCCGGGGACAACGAGTTCGAGTTTCAATAAACGGCAAGTTACAATATGTCCTATACGAAATACAGCCTACTCGGACCTCGTACCGCTCACTGCGCGCTTAATACCTATTCGATCAGCATGAAATTTTGATACAATGTTCACTTAGGGGCCCACTAGGTGCCCGTAAAATCTCAGCCTGATACGACCACGGGTTCGGCCGGGACAACCGGTTCGAGCTTCAAAAAACGACTATTTACACTATAGTACATATGAAATACAGCCTACTCGGACCTCGTACCGCTCACTGCGCGCCTAATACTTATCCGATCACGCTGGAACTTGAAGACAATGTTCACCTAGGAGCTCCCTAGAAGCCTATTAAATCTCAGCCTGATCGAGCCGCGGGTTCTCCCGCGGCAAAGAGTTCGAGCTTCAATTCTTACTTACATAGAATAAAGAACAACAAAGCGCGATAACTCCTACAGTCATGTTGAGCTTCCAATATACCGTCAAGAGTTATCCCTGATTTTTGTACACGCACTCGTAGAATGGCTGCCGCGGGCTTATTCCTCGCCCGATTTCGTTCATATTTGCACAGCAGACAGAGCGATGATGGGACTACATTCTGTCAAGATTTCACAAAGATCCGGCCACCGATACGGCCGGGACAACCGGTTCGAGCTTCAAAAAACGACTATTTACACTATAGTACATATGAAATACAGCCTACTCGAACCTCGTACCGCTCACTGCGCGCTTAATACCTATTCGATCAGCACGAAATTTCGATACAATGTTCACCTAGGGGCCCACGAGGTGCCCGTAAAATATCAGCCTGATCGGACCACGGGTTCGCCGGGGACGACCGGTTCGAGATTCAAAATCAGCCAATATACACTATGTCGCGTATGAAATACAGCTTACTCGGACCTCGTACCGCTCACTGCGCGCTTAATACCTATTCGATCAGCATGAAATTTTGATACAATGTTCACTTAGGGGCCCACTAGGAGCCCGTAAAATCTCAGCCTGATACGACCACGGGTTCGGCCAGGACAACCGGTTCGAGCTTCAAAAAACGACTATTTACACTATAGTACATATGAAGTACAGCCTACTCGAACCTCGTACCGCTAACTGCGCGCTTAATACTTATTCGATCAGCATGAAATTTTGACACAATGTTCACCTAGGTGCCCTCTACTTGCCTGTAAAATACCGGCCCGATCGGACCAGGGGTTCGCCCGGCACAACGGGTTCGAGCTTCAAAATCAGCCAATATACACTATGTCGCGTATGAAGTACAGCCTACTCGAACCTCGTACCGCTCACTGCGCGCTTAATACCTATTCGATCAGCATGAAAGTTTGACACAATGTTCACCTAGGGGCCCACTAGGTGCCCGTAAAATCTCAGCCTGATCGAGCCACGGGTTCAGCCGGGACAACGGGTACCAGCTTCAACAAACCCCAATTTACACTGTTACATATAGGGTGCATATAAAGTACAGTAGGCTCGAACCTCGTACCGCTTGCCGCGCGCCTGACACTTATCCGATCAACACGAAACTTCAATACGATGTTCACCTGGGGGTCCTCTGTCCGCCTATAAAATATCAGCCCGATCGGACCACGGGTTCGCCGGGGACAGCGAGTTCGAGTTTCAAGAAAAGTCTACATACTTGATAGCGCCTACGAAAATCAGCGGGGTCAAACCTTGCGCAGCTTACCGTGCCCCTAATACTGATCCGATCTACACGAAACTCGCACACAACGTTCACCTAGGTGCCCTCTACCTGCCCGTCCAATCCCAGTCCGATCGGACCACGGGCTCGCCGGGGACAACGAGTTCGAGTTTCAATCAACGGCAAGTTACAATATGTCCTATACGAAATACAGCCTACTCGGACCTCGTACCGCTCACTGCGCGCTTAATACTTATCCGATCACGCTGAAAATTGGAGACAATGTTCACCTAGGAGCCCCCTAGAAGCCTATAAAATCTCAGCCTGATCGAGCCACGGGTTCGCCCGCGGCAAAGAGTTCGAGCTTCAATTCTTACTTACATAGAATAAAGAACAACAAAGCGCGACAACTCCTACAGTCATGTTGCGCTTCCAATATACCGTCAAGAGTTATCCCTGATTTTTGTACAGGCACTCGTAGAATGGCTGCCGCGGGCTTAATCCTCGGCCGATTTCGTTCAAATTTTAACCACAGGCAGAGCAATGCTGGGGCTACGTTCTGTTAAATTTTCAGCCAGATCCCACTACGGGTCCGGCCGGGACAGCGGGTTGGAGCGTCAACAAACGACTATTTACACTATAGTACATACGAAATACTGCCTACTCGAACCTCGTACCGCTCACTGCGCGCTTAATACCTATTCGATCAGCGTGAAACTTGAATGCAATGTTCAACTAGGTGCCTTCTACGATCCCCTAAAATTCCAGCCCGATCCCGCCAAGGGTTCGACCGCGGCAACCCGTTCCAGCTTCAAAATCAGTCAAAATACGCTATAGTACATACGAAAATCAGCGGGGTCGAACCGTGCGCAGCTTACCGTGCCCCTAATACTGATCCGATCCACTTGAAACTTTAAGGCAATGTTCCCCTAGGTGCCCTCTACCTTCCCGTGAAATCCCAGCCCGATCCCACCAAGGGTTCGCCCGGCACATCGGGTTCGAGCTTCAAAATCAGCCAATATACACTATGTCGCGTATGAAGTACAGCCTACTCGAAACTCGTACCGCTCACTGCGCGCTTAATACTTATTCGATCAGCATGAAAGTTTGACACAATGTTCACCTAGGGGCCCACTAGGTGCCCGTAAAATATCAGCCTGATCGAGCCACGGGTTCAGCCGGCACAACGGGTTCGAGCTTCAAAATCAGCCAATATACACTATGTCGCGTATGAAGTACAGCCTACTCGAACCTCGTACCGCTCACTGCGCGCTTAATACCTATTCGATCAGCACGAAATTTCGATACAAGGTTCACCTAGGGGCCCACTAGGTGCCCGTAAAATATCAGCCTGATCGGACCACGGGTTCGCCGGGGACGACCGGTTCGAGCTTCAAAATCAGCCAATATACACTATGTCGCGTATGAAGTACAGCCTACTCGAACCTCGTACCGCTCACTGCGCGCTTAATACCTATTCGATCAGCACGAAATTTCGATACAATGTTCACCTAGCGGCCCACTAGGTGCCCGTAAAATATCAGCCTGATCGAGCCACGGGTTCGGCCGGCACAACGGGTACCAGCTTCAACAAACCCCAATTTACACTGTAACATATACGGCGCATATAAAGTACAGTAGGCTCGAACCGTGCGCCGCTTGCCGCGCGCCTGACACTTATCCGATCAACGTGAAACTTTGACACGATGTTCACCTGGGAGTCTTCTGCCCGCCTGTAAAATATCAGCCCGATCGGACGACGGGTTCGCCGGGGACAACGAGTTCGAGTTTCAAGAAAAGTCTACATACATGATAGCGCCTATAAAAATCAGCGGGGTCAAACCTTGCGCAGCTTACCGTGCTCCTAATACCGATCCGATCTACACGAAACTCGCACACAACGTTCACCTAGGTGCCCTCTACCTGCCCGTCCAATCCCAGTCCGATCGGACCACGGGCTCGTCGGGGACAACGAGTTCGAGTTTCAATAAACGGCAAGTTACAATATGTCCCATACGAAATACAGCCTACTAGAACCTCGTACCGCTTACTGCGCGACTAATACCCATCCGATCGGCATCAAACTTTAATACAATCTTCTACTGGAAGCCCCCTAGGTGCCCGTAAAATCTCAGCCCGATACGACTACGGGTTCGGCCGGGACAACCGGTTCGAGCTTCAAAAAACGACTATTTACACTATAGTACATATGAAATACTGCCTACTCGGACCTTGTACCGCTTACTGCGAGCTTCATACTTATCCGATCACGCTGAAAATTGGAGACAATGTTCACCTAGGAGCCCCCTAGAAGCCTATAAAATATCAGCCTGATCGAGTCGCGGGTTCTCCCGCGGCAAAGAGTTCGAGCTTCCATTCTTACTTACATAGAAGAAAGAACAACAAAGCGCGACAACTCCTACAGTCATGTTGCGCTTCCAATATACCGTCAAGAGTTATCCCTGATTTTTGTACAGGCACTCGTAGAATGGCTGCCGTGGCCTTATTCCTCGATCGATTTCAATTATTTTTTAACCACAGACAGAGCAATGATGTGGCTACATTTTGTTAAATTTTCAGCCCGATCCAACCACGGGTTCGGCCGGGACAGCGGGTTGGAGCGTCAAAAAACAACTATTTACACTATAGTACATATGAAATACTGCCTACTCGGACCTCGTACCGCTCACTGCGCGCTTAATACTTATTCGATCAGCGTGAAACTTGAATGCAATGTTAACTTAGGGGCCCACTAGATGCCCGTAAAATCTCAGCCTGATACGACCACGGGTTCGGCGAGGACAACCGGTTCGAGCTTCAAAAAACGACTATTTACACTATAGTACATACGAATTACAGCCTACTCGAACCTCGTACCGCTCACTGCGCGCCTAATAATCATCCGATCGACATGAAACTCGGAGACAATGTTCACCTAGGATCCCCCGAGGTGCCCGTAAAATCTCAGCCCGATACGACTACGGGTTCGGCCGGGACAACGGGTACCAGCTTCAACAAACCACTAATTTACACTGTAACATATACGGTACATATAAAGTACAGTAGGCTCGAACCGTGCGCCGCTTGCCGCGCGCCTGACACTTATCCGATCAACGCGAAACTTTGATACGATGTTCACCTGGGAGTCCTCTGCCTGCCTGTAAAATATCAGCCCAATCGGACCACGGGTTCGCCGGGGACAACGAGTTCGAGTTTCAAGAAAAGTCTACATACATTATAGCGCCGACAAAAATCAGCGGGGTCAAACCTTGCGCAGCTTACCGTGCTCCTAATACTGATCCGATCCACTTGAAACTTTAATGCAATCTTCCCCTAGGTGCCCTCTACCTTCCCGTGAAATCCCAGTCCGATCCCACCAAGGGTTCGCCCGGCACAACGAGTTCGAGTTTCAATAAACGGCAAGTTACAATATGTCCCATACGAAATACAGCCTACTAGAACCTCGTACCGCTTACTGCGCGACTAATACCCATCCGATCGGCATCAAACTTTAATACAATCTTCACCTGGGAGCCCCCTAGGTGCCCGTAAAATCTCAGCCCGATACGACTACGGGTTCGGCCGGGACAACCTGTTCGAGCTTCAAAAAACGACTATTTACACTATAGTACATATGAAATACTGCCTACTCGAACCTCGTACCGCTTACTGCGCGCCTAATACTTATCCGATCACGCTGAAAATTGGAGACAATGTTCACCTAGGAGCCCCCTAGAAGCCTATAAAATCTCAGCCTGATCGAGCCGCGGGTTCTCCCGCGGCAAAGAGTTCGAGCTTCGATTCTTACTTACATAGAATAAAGAACAACAAAGCGCGACAACTCCTACAGTCATGTTGCGCTTCCAATATACCGTCAAGAGTTATCCCTGATTTTTGTACAGGCACTCGTAGAATGGCTGCCGCGGGCTTATTCCTCGGCCGATTTCATTCAAATTTTAACCACAGGCAGAGCAATGATGGGGCTACATTATGTTAAATTTTCAGCCAGATCCCACCACGGGTTCGACCGTGCCAACGGGTTCGAACTTCAATAAACGACAATTTACTCTATACAGTATATTAAGTACACCAGACTCGAACCTCGTACCGCTTGCCCTGCCCTTAATACTAATCCGATCGGCATGAAATTTTAACACCATGTTTAGGTGGTAGTCCTCTGTCGGTCACGAAAATTTCAGCCTGATAGGAGCGCTGGTTCAGACGCTACTACGAATACGGGTGTTGCCTGCAGGGACACTGCCACGCCCATCTCGGTCTCAACCGTGCCCAGCTCTTACGCCTACTTAGAATCCGTTGGAAATTTCACCACAGGTAGACAATCGTTTGGGCTACACAATGTGTAAATATCAGCCGGATCGGACAGCAACTCGGCTCCCTGCAACAAGTGAAAGGTTGGATACCGGCAGCGACTCAGAACCCTAACCACTCCTACCACACACCTCATACTTTTACATCCATGTACTACTCGTCCGGACAGGTCATCTACTGAGTAGCGTCTCTTCATTACGCAGTACATACGCCCACAACGACATAGTAAAGTTGTACACTTGGATCCTATAAACATATAGGAGAATACTGGTGGAAACGGGTTGCAACGAAAAAAACATACACAGCATATCAGTCTAGCTTCGGAATACACTTTTGTTAAACATTAAAATGACAACTTGCACTTTTTTTGGTGTGGAAACGGGTTGGGACAAACATCGGAAGCATACCCCGGTGCCCCGTGCTTGCCTCCGCTGAAATCAAGCGAAAAAGACCGATGTCCGCGGCAGGCCGCGTAGACCCCGGCAGAAGGCCCGAGGAGCCCGCTGATGCTTCGGCCGAGTGCCCAGCCGAGCTTCCCCGGCAGAAAACAGCCGCCTGCCGATGTCCCAAGCCGCCTGGACTAATATAACAAAAATAAAATTAAGACTTGCACTTTTTTCGGTGTGGAAACGGGTTGGAACCACCATCCGAGGTCTACCGCGGTGTCCCGTGCTTGCCTCCGCTGAAATCAAGGGAGAAAGACCGATGTCCGCGGCATGCCGCGTAGACCCCGGCAGAAGGCCCTCGGAGCCCGCTGATGCCCCGGCCGAGTGCCCAGCCGAGCTTCCCCGGCAGAAAACACTCGCCTGCCGATGTCCTAAGCCGCCTGGACTAATATAACAAAAATAAAATTAAGACTTGCACTTTTTTCGGTGTGGAAACGGGTTGGAACCACCATCCGAGGTCTACCGCGGTGTCCCGTGCTTGCCTCCGCTTGAAATCAAGGGAGAAAGACCGATGTCCGCGGCATGCCGCGTAGACCCCGGCAGAAGGCCCGCGGAGCCCGCTGATACCCCGGCCGAGTGCCCAGCGGAGGTTCCCCGGCAGAAATAAGCCGCCTGCCGATATCCTAAGCCGCCTGGACTAATATAACAAAAATAAAATTAAGACTTGCACTTTTTTCGGTGTGGAAACGGGTTGGAATCACCATCCGAGGTCTACCGCGGTGTCCCGTGCTTGCCTCCGCTTGAAATCAAGGGAGAAAAAGCGATGTCCGCGGCAGGCCGCGTAGACCCCGGCAGAAGCCCCGCGGAGCCCGCTGATGCTCCGGCCGAGTGCCCAGCCGATGTTTCCCCGGCAGAAAACAGCCGCCTGCCGATGTCCTAAGCCGCCTGGACTAATATAGCAAAAAAAAAATTAAGACTTGCACTTTTTTCGGTGTGGAAACGGGTTGGAACCACCATCCGAGGTCTACCGCGGTGTCCCGTGCTTGCCTCCGCTTGAAATCAAGGGAGAAAGACCGATGTACGCGGCATGCCGCGTAGGCCCCGGCAGAAGCCCCGCGGAGCCCGCTGATGCTCCGGCCGAGTGCCCAGCCGATGTTTCCCCGGCAGAAAACAGCCGCCTGCCGATGTCCTAAGCCGCCTGGACTAATATAGCAAAAAAAAAATTAAGACTTGCACTTTTTTCGGTGTGGAAACGGGTTGGAACCACCATCCGAGGTCTACCGCGGTGTCCCGTGCTTGCCTCCGCTTGAAATCAAGGGAGAAAGACCGATGTCAGCGGCATGCCGCGTAGGCCCCGGCAGAAGGCCCGCGGAGCCCGCTGATACCCAGGCCGAGTGCCCAGCCGAGGTTCCCCGGCAGAAATAAGCCGTATGCCGATATCCTAAGCCGCCTGGACTAATATAATTAAAATAAAATTAAGACTTGCACTTTTTTGGGTGTGGAAACGGGTTGGAACCACCATCCGAGGTCTACCGCGGTGTCCCGTGCTTGCCTCCGCTTGAAATCAAGGGAGAAAGACCGATGTCCGCGGCATGCCGCGTAGACCCCGGCAGAAGTCCCGCGGAGCCCGCTGATACCCAGGCCGAGTGCCCAGCCGAGGTTCCCCGGCAGAAATAAGCCGCCTGCCGATATCCTAAGCCGCCTGGACTAATATAACAAAAATAAAATTAAGACTTGCACTTTTTTCGGTGTGGAAACGGGTTGGAACCACCATCCGAGGTCTACCGCGGTGTCCCGTGCTTGCCTCCGCTTGAAATCAAGGGAGAAAAAGCGATGTCCGCGGCAGGCCGCGTAGACCCCGGCAGAAGCCCCGCGGAGCCCGCTGATGCTCCGGCCGAGTGCCTAGCCGATGTTTCCCCGCTGAAATGAGCCGCATACCGATGTCCCAAGCCGCCTGGACTAATATAACAAAAATAAAATTAAGACTTGCACTTTTTTGGGTGTGGAAACGGGTTGGAACCACCATCCGAGGTCTACCGCGGTGTCCCGTGCTTGCCTCCGCTTGAAATCAAGGGAGAAAGACCGATGTCCGCGGCATGCCGCGTAGACCCCGGCAGAAGGCACGAGGAGCCCGCTGATGCCCCGGCCGAGTGCCCAGCCGAGCTTCCCCGGCAGAAAACACTCGCCTGCCGATGTCCCAAGCCGCCTGGACTAATATAACAAAAATAAAATTAAGACTTGCACTTTTTTCGGTGTGGAAACGGGTTGGAACCACCATCCGAGGTCTACCGCGGTGTCCCGTGCTTGCCTCCGCTTGAAATCAAGGGAGAAAAAGCGATGTCCGCGGCAGGCCGCGTAGACCCCGGCAGAAGCCCCGCGGAGCCCGCTGATGCTCCGGCCGAGTGCCTAGCCGATGTTTCCCCGCTGAAATGAGCCGCATACCGATGTCCCAAGCCGCCTGGAGTAATATAACAAAAATAAAATAAAGACTTGCACTTTTTTCGGTGTGGAAACGGGTTGGAACCACCATCCGAGGTCTACCGCGGTGTCCCGTGCTTGCCTCCGCTTGAAATCAAGGGAGAAAGACCGATGTCCGCGGCATGCCGCGTAGACCCCGGCAGAAGCCCCGCGGAGCCCGCTGATGCCCCGGCCGAGTGCCCAGCCGAGCTTCCCCGGCAGAAAACAGCCGCCTGCCGATGTCCCAAGCCGCCTGGAGTAATATAACAAAAATAAAATAAAGACTTGCACTTTTTTCGGTGTGGAAACGGGTTGGAACCACCATCCGAGGTCTACCGCGGTGTCCCGTGCTTGCCTCCGCTTGAAATCAAGGGAGAAAGACCGATGTCCGCGGCATGCCGCGGAGACCCCGGCAGAAGCCCCGCGGAGCCCGCTGATGCCCCGGCCGAGTGCCCAGCCGAGGTTCCCCGGCAGAAAACAGCCGCCTGCCGATGTCCCAAGCCGCCTGGAGTAATATAACAAAAATAAAATAAAGACTTGCACTTTTTTCGGTGTGGAAACGGGTTGGAACCACCATCCGAGGTCTACCGCGGTGTCCCGTGCTTGCCTCCGCTTGAAATCAAGGGAGAAAGACCGATGTCCGCGGCATGCCGCGGAGACCCCGGCAGAAGGCCCGCGGAGCCCGCTGATACCCAGGCCGAGTGCCCAGCCGAGGTTCCCCGGCAGAAATAAGCCGCCTGCCGATATCCTAAGCCGCCTGGACTAATATAACGAAAATAAAATTAAGACTTGCACTTTTTTCGGTGTGGAAACGGGTTGGAACCACCATCCGAGGTCTACCGCGGTGTCCCGTGCTTGCCTCCGCTGAAATCAAGGGAGAAAAAGCGATGTCCGCGGCATGCCGCGTAGACCCCGGCAGAAGCCCCGCAGAGCCCGCTGATGCTCCGGCCGAGTGCCCAGCCGAGGTTCCCCGGCAGAAAACAGCCGCCTGCCGATGTCCCAAGCCGCCTGGAGTAATATAACAAAAATAAAATAAAGACTTGCACTTTTTTTGGTGTGGAAACGGGTTGGAACCACCATCCGAGGTCTACCGCGGTGTCCCGTGCTTGCCTCCGCTTGAAATCAAGGGAGAAAGACCGATGTCCGCAGCAGGCCGCGTAGACCCCGGCAGAAGGCCCGCGGAGCCCGCTGATACCCAGGCCGAGTGCCCAGCCGAGGTTCCCCGGCAGAAATAAGCCGCCTGCCGATATCCTAAGCCGCCTGGACTAATATAACGAAAATAAAATTAAGACTTGCACTTTTTTCGGTGTGGAAACGGGTTGGAACCACCATCCGAGGTCTACCGCGGTGTCCCGTGCTTGCCTCCGCTGAAATCAAGGGAGAAAAAGCGATGTCCGCGGCAGGCCGCGTAGACCCCGGCAGAAGCCCCGCGGAGCCCGCTGATGCTCCGGCCGAGTGCCCAGCCGATGTTTCCCCGGCAGAAAACAGCCGCCTGCCGATGTCCTAAGCCGCCTGGACTAATATAGCAAAAAAAAAATTAAGACTTGCACTTTTTTTGGTGTGGAAACGGGTTGGGACCAACATTAAATGCATACCCCGGTGTCCCGTGCTTGCCTCCGCTGAAATCCCCGGCAAAATACCCGCAGAGCCGGCCTAAGCCGCGGCCGAGTGCCCAGCCGTGCTTTCCCCGCTGAAACAAGCCGCCGGCCGCCGATTCCAGCGCGCCTTGCTTCCAGCCGCGGGAAACCCCGGTAAAAAGACCGGGGCGCCGTGCGTTCTCCAGCGGGGAAAGTTTGACCCCCTTTTTCACCCATTAGGAATAGAGATAGATATACATAACCATATATGGAAATGAGCGTGTACATGCCCTCTATAACATATTAAAATTTGAACAAAATCGGTTCACAAATAAGCTCAGAACTGGCAAAAAAGTGCTCGTGGCAACCCGTTTACACCATACTGAGGCATATATAGGGGATAGGGTGTCGATTGAGGTCGATATCAGCGGACATCCCTTAGAAAGGCGAAAAAGAAGGGAGATTTAGCCGGAGAGATTTGTTTGCCCGGGGAATCGGTGTGTCGAGCATCGCTAGTACCCGAGTAGGCATGGCTTCGGCGAGCGTTTCAGCTAGGATCGAGGGCAGTAGCTTCCCGAACGCCTGCTTCATTGCAGTCTAGTACGGGGCATCGGCGAAATCGAGCTGGCTGGGCGCTTTTCTCGCTTCTGTGGTTGGTTTGCCGCGGGTACCTACCGAGGACGTTCTGTGCATCGTTAGTAGGGGGTATCCTGGCTTCTTTCCACGGCGTTGGCGCGCTAGCACCTAGGGCTATGGCTTCCGAAACCCTGCTCACCGCAGAATAGTACGGGCCTACGGCGCAATGGAGCTACTGGCTGGCATTTCGCACGGGCGATCGGGTACCTTCCGAACACGTTACGTCGCTAGTACGGGGTACCCATGCTTGTGCGCTCTTTTGCCGGCTTGCCTACCGCCTTTTCGCCTGCGTGGTTGGTCTGTCGCGGGTACCTACCGAGCACGGTCTAGTATCCAGGCTTCCTTCCACGGCGCTGGCGCGCTAGCACCGAGGGCCTTGGCTTCCCGAAACCCTGCTCACCGCAGAATAGTACGGGGCCTACGGCGTAATCGAGCTAGCTGCTGGCATTCGCATTGGCGAGCGGGTACCTCCCGAACACGTTACGTCGATAGTACGGGGTACCCCATGCCTACATGCGCTCGTCCGCTGAAACTATCCCGGACCTTAACGGTCCACCGTACAGCCAGGCACGGCTGCGTCTCTGATGAACCTGCCTGCTCGCTGCTCCAGTCCGAAGGCACCACGACCGAGCGAGAAGAGGCATTATAGCCGCGGGTTCATCGCAGGGCTTGCCTAGCGTCTAGCCGAGACCGTCTCTCCTGCGACTATCGTTGGTACTGGCATCGAGTCCGAACCTGGCTTTGTGGAGGCTTCGCAACTACTAGGTAATCGTTGGAGGCCGGTGATCCGGGGCAATCAACATAAGGTGTAGCGGGCGTCTTCCCTTGGGTACAGAGAGTAGTA
>JAMOLF010000119.1:0-18407 GCA_025267735.1 Mactra quadrangularis
TTCAAAACATAAAGATGAAGCAGAAGTTAAACACGCATTATCATTACCAAAACAAGAAAGGCACAGGGCATTTTTATTATTGAAACGAAAGGGAATAATGTCAAAAAATATGGAAATTCTCCGTGGCACATCAGATGACTGCAATAATGATAGACTTATTATTGAAAGGAAGAAAACTTGCGAATCTTTAAAGAGCGACATCATATATTGTTCAAAGTGTTTTGGTTTCTTTTCTAAAGAGTACTTTCATCGTCATAGACGGATATGCCACTCATTTGAAAATTCATCATATTTACCTGTTGCGATTTCGCCACAGAAGCCGGCGAGTGTCAATACTAATAATCCTATTTTTGAAGCATTCAATTCAGAAATACTTGGCTCATTCCATGACGATCAGATTGGGGCAATATGTAGAAGTGATTCTATAATTAAGGAATACGGACTTCGAAAGTTCAACAGACTTCAAAACCGTAAACAAATTTCTCATTATGACGAAAAGAAAACAGTTTTACGGTCTGAAATGAGACGTTTGGGACTCTTGTACAAAGAATTTAAAATAATATGCAACGAAAACAAAATTAAACCAACCTCAGTAGCAGACATGCTTAAACGAGATTATTACTCCATCCTCGAAGAATCGATTGAAAAAATTACAACTAACGATGATGGTTCAATCAAACCAGGGGCTCGCAAAGATTTCGGTTACTTGATAAAAAGGCTTTGTAAATATCTCCATGGAGTGTACTCAGTGCAAAAAGAAGACAACAAAGTGAATGAATTAAATAAGTTTCTTGATGTCTTAAATCATTATTGGGCAGATCTCATTGGGGATGCAGAATTTGCAATTGCTCACAAAAGACAAACAGTGCTACGAAAACCTATTCACTTGCCACAGGAAGACGATGTTAAAAGGTTAAGGTCATATATGTTATTGAAGTTAAAACAATTGACAGATGATGAATTCGTATTTGTTTCAAAAGAAGAATTCAAATTATTAAGGGATGTTGTGGTCAGTAGATTAACTTTATTTAATGCTCGGCGTGGAGGCGAACCGAGCCGCATGACCGAAGAGCAATGGGATGATGCCAAAAAGGGTAGATGGATTGGCGATAATGTTAACATAGATGATCCACTAGAGAGATCTCTGCTTGGAAAGTTTAAAGTTACGTACCAAACGGGAAAAGGCGGGAAATTAGTCCCAATCCTTATACTTGAAGATTGTTGGACTGCACTTGATATTTTATGTGACAATACTATCAGGAAGAATATTGGCATACATCCAGAAAACAAATATGTATTTCCACTTATGCAATATTCTACAAAACATGTTTCAGGTTGGAAGTCTGTCAATGACTGTTGCTCTCTTGCACAGTTAGGTAAATCTATTACAGCTACTAACATGAGGCACTATATGGCCACAATTTACGCCGGTTTGGAAATTCCAGAAGCTGAGAGAGAGGCATTTTATTCTCATATGGGACATAGTGCTTCAATCAACAAAAATGTGTATCAAAGTCCTTTAGCTCGTCAAGAAATAACGAAAGTTGGCAAATTTCTTGACGAAGTTGATAAAGGTAAGCCCGGCTAATTGCCTTACATGAATATTCTATCTTTAAGACTAACTTTTTGATATTGTCCTACTGAAAAGCAAGTGGGAGAACGATCGTAAAATTCATTACCTTAGTAAGCTCAACGAAACTATGCCTAACTCAGAAATCGAACTTTTGACTGAACAATTTGAAGATACCTGTGAACTATCCATATGTGAATTTACTTTTATTGACAATTTAAATCACAATGAGATTGCAAGCATCGTACGCTCTCTGTTAGTTGAAATCTTAATCATTAATTGATATTTACTTACACACATTAACTTCATGTATTCGGTTCATAGCTAAATGTCAATCTGATAAAAAACCCGATCTAATATGTTCCTCTCGCCTAATCGCTAATTGAGTTCTGGCCGTTTTCAAACGAGAGTCTCCTGCAGATGACCTTAACTTATCATAATATTCATGACGAAATTTTTGTTTTGATTAATAGCTTGTTTACATTGGCTACGTCATGCAATTTAAAATGAGCCGTCCAATCGCAGACTGTGGATAATACCGCTGCAAGCCGTGGTCTTAAATAGAAATTACGAAATCAAAATGTTAAGAAAAGTGTTTCGTGTAGATGAAAGCTTCGCATTGATTTGTCGACATAAAGGTCATCTCGACGTGACCCTGCATTGAGATCTTAGATATCCTGTGCGGCATCGCTCTACAGGAGTGTGATTGATTCGCGAGATCTGAGTACTCGGGAGTACTCCGATCACTAAAAAACTTGAGTCAAACGGTTCGGATCACGCGCTCGGAGTACTCTGAATACACCTGCTTTTTAGGAGGAGTAAGCGGAGTATGACGTAGTTTAATAGAGATCCATGTTGAAATGCGAGGATTGCAGATGTTTTTACTATATTTTTACATATTTTGTATCATACTCTTTTGATAAACCGCTCTCATCTAACAAAAAGCATATTGCAACCTCTTGCACCATTTATGTGTTTTGCTACAAAATTGGGACATTTGATTCATCGGTGCACACAGACTAGACCGGACTACTCGGAGTAGACTGAATCAAACACATCCCAGGAGATCTGTTTACGGAGATTGAGCTAAATGTGGGATAGCTGTTTTAAAACATTTCATAGTCCGGAATAAATTTATATCCAAATCGGATTAAACCTGATCTAAAATTATCTGTAACTTCTTTATATCGTCTACGTCACTCATTTGAAGAGCCCTCTAATCACATCTAGTGAATAATACTTCCGTCTATTTTGCTCGCAAACCACCTTCTAAAAAAGAAACAATTAAAGAAAATGTCTACATGAATACTACCCATTGATTGGTCGACTGAAAAATCAATGTGACCCTCGGAGCGACCGTAAGAGGTCCATATAATTAAGACATATATGGCGCTTTATAGGATATCTTATTACACAGTAAGCATTGAAATGAATTAGTTTATTTTAGGTCATCATTGCTTACCACAGACAGAACAACATGAAGAAAGAGATGATGAACCATTTAATATGGAAACAGGAGGAATTTCCGTATATGAAACAGATCATGAGCAAACAACTGGTAATAATTATTGAGTATTTGTTAACGTGATTATACAAATCAATTGCTTACTTAGATATTTGTATGAATGAAATACAACAGTTACAACAGTTTCAAATTGTGACTTAAAGGACTAATATATACCCTATCAGTAATCTCGTTTCTAACGCATATTTTATGTTAAATACTTATCTCGATATTTAAATTAATGCTCAAGAATTTTAGGTTTAGAACTTAAATAGTTTAAACTTAGAAAGAAAAAGAACTCTTTTAAACATCTGATTTTAAAAAATATATAAAAAGTTTTAAGACTTAAAGTTTAAGACTACATGGTGGTTTAATGAAACCCTATCAACCTAATGTAATTGCATTTTGTTTTGATTTATCTTTACTATGCATTGCTAGATTTCAGTTGCATTTATTGGAAGTTTATTTAATTTTTGTAGTTCAATTCATTACGTGTTAAGGAAGATATCAAAAGTTTTAATTATTAACGTAAACAATTGCTTTAACTGATTAACGACGTTGTAAGGCCGACTTCATTGAATGAAACTGCGTTACCGTGTAATAGCGATTTAAGCTAAACAGTGTCATGAATAATTTGATTGACCGGGGGCACATTTGGAAATCAGCGAACAGATATAATGTAGGGAAGTGTGTAGTCTATGATATTAAAACAAGTTACACTGGTCTTAATTTGACACCAGTGCTTTTTGTTGCCTTTGTCAATATGGAGTCGCAAATACATAAAACAATGGACCGTGGCCCGTGGCTTAAATGGACATCTTATCTATCGGCAATAGATTTCAAAAATAAAAAGACCACATAACGTTCCAATCAAGTATGCCCTCCATACCTACCTAAATGTTTTCAATATAATAAACTAATATAGCTCAATGGCTGATGTCGTGAAAACTTAAACAGGTTAGATAAGATGAATGATTGTAAGTTAATAATATCGCATACAAATACAATTTCAGCCCAGCCACTTAAATTAATAAAACATGATGATATTCATATTGTTCAACTGGATCAAAACAGTAATTCTAGAATATCAATGCCTGCTGTGTGCCACTTGCGTGATGAAAATTTTTACGGAAACAATGCTACAAAAGAACTTGAGAAAAGTGATGGAAACAATACTACAGAAGGCCTCGAAAAAAGTGATGGAATCAATGTTACAAAAGAACAAAAAAAAGGTGATGGAAACAAAGACATCGAGAAAAGTAATGAAAGCAATGCTTCAAAAGACCTCGGGAAAAGCAATGAAAATGATGCTATTAAAGAAACCGAGAAGGGTGATGGAAACAATGCTACAAATGACCTTGAGAAAAGTGATGGAAACAATGCGACACAAGAACAAAAGAAAAGTATTGGAAACAATGCTACAAATGACCTCGAGGAAAGTGATGGAAACAATGCTAAAAAAGAACAAAAGAATAGTGACGGAAACAACGCTACAAACGAAACTGGGGGAAATGATGGAAACAATGCATCAAAAGAACAAAAGAAACAGAGTGAGTATTTTCACACTAAATATTGCATAAAAAGCATTGTTTACCACATGTGTTTGTGTGGGGGGTGTGGTGGTGTGTGCGTGCATGCGGGGGTGTTATCAACTCTAGGCAAATCATTATTTATTTTTCTTTTATTTACAGAAACAAGTTACTTGTAACCTTACTTACCATTCTTGTTTATTTTCATTATTTTTACCGTTTTTCTTTTAGTGGACTTGTTTAATATTGCAGGAAGACAGTATTGTCCGTGGCAAATTCAAGACACATTGCTGATAAAAGAATACTTTCGCAAATACATTTTTTTATCCGACAGTATAGATGGAAACAAAGGTCCATTGCCAAGTAAGTCCTTATCGTTATATTTCAACGAAATCTATACCATAGGAGTTGAATATCTATTATAGCGCTACATATTCATATAAGACATGTTACAGAGTCATATATCTTGCAATGAACTGTAATGCTTTTGAAGTACTTTTACTGAACCATCAAACCATCACTGAAGTAATTCCTAAATGCAAATGTGTTTGAAGATTTAAAATAAAGTTATGTACGTTTTTTTGCAATTTTCACTTTATTGCAGTGTCCAGATTTAATCCTTAGAAGACAACTAAAACATTTAATATGGATCGTCAACGTTACATTGAGATAATAGAGACTGATTTCTTGAAATGACAGGCATCAAATGACCGAGAGTTGTAATGAATATTTGCGGAAAATTCGTTTTTATTTGTTTGATATTACAAGTTCTATACGTGTATATTTATACAACCACAATACTGTGTCATTCATCTGTTTTGTTTACATTGACAATCAATTCGTGGAATTTATCAGCGCAATGCCATTGCATTACTTACGTGAATGTGATAGCATTACGACTAAGTTACATGTATTTTCTATTTATTACAGATATGCATGAGATAAGAACATTTTTGACTGAAAATCCTACGCTGGATGCTAGTCTGACGATGAGAGATAGAATTCACCGGGTGCGGACAAAAATATTTAATGAAAGGAAATTGGCAAGAGAAGGGTTGAAAAGATCTGCAGGTAAAACATACTTTGTTTTGGCCACCTGAAATGTTACGGATGCAAATATAATCGGCTGTAGAAGTGTAATTAAGCATATTACATCATTAATCTGAAAATGATATCGATTTCATGTACTTAAAAATAGCCTATTCAGAGGATACTCATATACAATGTATACACAATCTTGATAAATTTGATGTACGTAATCACACAATATAATATAGTAATAACATAAGGATATTATTATGAAAATAATCGGTAAACCACACTGCTTACTGCTTAGTAAATGTATTTACGAATGTTTTATTCTATTCATAGATATATCTTTAGAAATACACCGAAGAGTCGAACAAGCAAAACATAATTCTAATTTATTTAACGTAAATTAAAAAAATGCATGTAAAGTAATCTTGTCTTGATCATAAATCCCATGTTCACTTGGAAAAACTTGGGAGGAAAATGCATTGTAACCACAAATTGTTTTTTCAGACACTAGTATTTTCCAAAAATAACACCCGGTAACGTAACTAGTAAACCTTTAATCACTTATCCAAAATGCATGTATTTGTTGTTTTTTGGACATACTTTCGTCAGTGACTGACAACTGTCCTACATATTTACGAATTACTTGTGCGACGGGAATGGCCGTGGAATAATTAATGACCAAGCTCCTTGAAAGTATGCCCCCTGATAATCGAACCCACGACCCCTTGCTACCAACTGAGCTAGCCGGGCTGCTTCCAAAAGTCATGTGTAATTTACTAATCACGTTAAAGCTTAACTAATAATTTAACTATTAAACAACTCAATTAACTAGTTCATTTTATGGTTAACTATTCAAGAAACAGGTTAGCCTGTTATCAGTAATCAAAAATCGCTAACAGGTTAGTAGTTAGCTAGTTATGTAGCTAGTTTTACCACTAAAATACCAGCTTGACTTATTAACCTCTCATTTAACATCATTTATAAGAAAATCGGGGGGGGGGCAAAATATGTCACCATTAATCCGGGTCTTTAGAACAGTTGACTGCGCGTTGGGATTTGAGGTCCGAAGCGCATTTGGTGTAAATGCGACAAAGTTGTGGCTTTTTGATATCTTACTTCATATATCAATCGTTCTTCTGTTTAGGAATCCTTAGCGAATCAACTGATTTAAGTGTGAATGGCCAATTCATTTGATATTAGTTTGTTCAAAATATAGTACAGCCGATAGATATCTTTCTTTTGTTGTTATCACGCCATCAAGTATGTGAGCATATAACATATCTTTATCATGCAAGCTTTTATAGTGATTGCCTCTCTTTGCAAGTTTAGCAAGTGTATCATTATAAAACTATAATCTTCGAAGGCTCCTGTGATTGATAATTACTTTTTACATGTTACATATCAGCTCTCAATCAACTCAACAGATAACAAGCATATCTATAAGTCCATGCGGACAACAACATGATAATATTCAATATACAGGCTAGAATCCATCAAACTAAAACTTATCTCAACAACTTGATTGATGCATTTAAAAAAAGATATTTTATATATTTATATTTATATTATTCATATAATATGATAGATATTTTAAATTGAATGACAACTTTAAAGATGAAAATGAACCTATTTAGAAGGAAAACATTGTGTATTAAACTTCATAACAATGTCTAAATGGACCTTATATAGCATGAAAGAAGGTGAACAATGCGCAATACCTTTGTGTTATTAAGGCCAGATCACTTCACTTTAACCTTACATCACAAAGGAGTATCAGCTTTCACATAAGCAATTACATATCAGAAGACTTAAAATACATAGGCACTTGACACAGAAACCAATGGAAGTATTTGTACATGGTCTTGTACACTCCATTCCCACATTGACTTTTGCATGGTTTAAACATTGTACTGCCAGTCAACCAAATCAAAAGATGCAAAAGATTCAAAATTGTACCGATAGAGTGGTCTTGATAACTCCATTGGAGCAACTGGAACTGTGCTCCTAAAGTCTCCAAAAACTATCAATTAATGTTAGAATCATGTCTGAAGTCCTTCTAATGACCTTGCATCATGTTACTGTAGAACCTTTTCGACGAAGTGAGATCTCGAGGTCAATTTTGGCTTCGATATCAAAGTTATACATGCTAACTATGCTATTTTTACCACTGTCATTTTTAATTTCTAACATATCCATTCATGGAAAAAGATTATTTATTTGTCTAAAGGTTCATAATTTTTACACAACTATGAAATCCAAACTTCATATACATGTATAAATGTACAGATACCGCTAGTACAAGATTGTTCGAGTTATAATCTTCAACTTAATACAATACTTTCAAAATCAAATTTTATTATAAAGGAAAACATTTACAATATCTACATGTACAATGCATCAAAATTTATAAACAGTAAAGCATTTAAAACCAGTAGATGGTTTGTTTTTTAATTATTAATAACAGGTTAAAGTCATTATACAATAAAACAGAAAGAGCGGCATAGCTCGATGAATGCAATTTGGTTATTGCTATTCAAGCTAGTATGTGTATTCATTCTTAGAAGCATTAATCATATGTAGATTTTATAGACTTATGTAGAGATAAGTATGACAATAGTAATATTCAAGCTGAAAAGAAAATTGATTTAATGCGCAAGTAGATATTATTCTACAAAATTGTGTGATTTTGGCTGAAATATTGAATTAATTATCAATAAATATAGCTTCCCATATATGTTTTGTTATTCTTACCTCAAAAATGTGTTTACCATCCTTAAAACCTACAAAATGATATATTACAATACAAGCTACGGTGAACATGTAAAATAGTTCTACATAATCAAAATCGCCCTTTTTGGTGGCCATTTTAAATTTCGCAAAAAGTGAACCTAATTCGTCATCGGAGACAATTTTAAAGGTCTTATTTGGATTCGGTGCATCATTTGGCCATTATAAAAACCCGTTTCAAAAAAAGTAGGTGATTTGCGTAACCCTACCATTAAAGCCACGAAACGAAGACAAAATCTTTATCATCTATTTAAAAACAAGTAAAACCATCAAAAAGACAATAGAATATAACTGCCTTTGGATTAAAATAACTCTCTCTAGCGGGTTCCCTTCTAGGGGTCAAGTTATTCAAAATATCAATTTCTTATAAAAGTAGGGTACTTTTATTACATGCAAATTAGATTACGGAGATACCCTCTCAGCCAATCAAGTTGCTTAAAAGGTGTTTGATAAAACTTACACAAAATTGTAAAGTGTTGGATATGTCATATCGTTTTTCTAGTGATTTACTCGAAAATCAGTGCGTGCAAATTTTGAGTACGCAAACATATTAACTGATGTTAAAAAGAAACGCCTCATTTCAACTAGGTACATAATTTTCGTGATTAAGAATAATATAAGGAAACATTAATGTTGTCACCCAGTAAGAAGTCCTTGGTGACATGCGCAGCGTGAGGTATGTCGTTACTATGCTGATAGACACAGTCATAACGTTGCCCCTATATAGAGACACTCACAGAGCATAAAAGCTAGTATATGTGATGTGTCCTCAAGATTACCTTAGCCAACAACAAGTTGTGGCATAAACTCGTTTTGAGATAAATCTGAGGGCGTTACATAAGCCAAGACGCTAATCCTTACTGAGCTCTTCATTATTTCAACACCACGGTCGCGATGATACGAGAGATAAACGTTGATGACGTTGGCATATCTTAAGAACTCTTTACGCCAAACAAGAAGATTTCCGTTGTTTGTCGACTTATTTGACATACGCGGTTATCTTTCACCACACATGATGAGATACTGCCATAAAAATCTGTCACGCGAATGTCGTTGGCGTTAATATAAATTATCTAGTTGTCTTGTCTTACCGACATTACACTCATTCTACCTGAACGTGGCCTATCAGCAAACGTTTTTGTAAAACGTAAGACTTAATGGGTTCGTTTCTTTTTCCCGTCAATATATGTTTATGTATGAAACTATTTACATGATTTCGTGAGTTTTAATTGGCTTTCGCACGAAATTCACTATACTAAACGTGTATTTATCAAAGCAGAAAATTTGTTGACCTAAGATTTAAAGTTGTGGTTATTTTTAGCCACGACGGGATGTTCCGATCTAGTTCGTTGAGTTCCGTGAGTTTCCGTACAGTCATTACGTTGGGTTTTATCGCTAATTTGAAAATAATATTAGTACAAACTCTGGAGCAAATACTTGTGTGTTTTTGTATCTTAGATGCGTTTTATATAGTCATTGAATGTTTGCATGAGTTTTAAGCAAAACCATGATACTTGACAATTATCAGCGATCTATTTAGTAAAGGGGCTTTTATAAGGTATATTAAGAAGATTCCGGTCTTGTGGAAGGGTATTTAAGTTAGGGCTGCAACGATTCGATTCGATACATCGAAACTCGACTGCGAGGGCGCCGATTCGATTTCGGTTCGGGTCCCATGAATTTCGATTCGATACTGACCTTTAAACATATCTACATAAGTTATAAGCATAAAAGCAAAGGCGCACCTAAAAGACACTAACTCCCCGCAGCGGTTATTTTCCTTTATTAAATCAAGTAGCAAGGCGTATATTAAGAGCTGCAAATTCTGACACAATTCATGTTTCATGTTGTATACGTAGATACGTTTTAGTTGATATTCATGACCTATATATTCGTACCCAGTCCATTTCGTACTTAAAGAAGCAATCTAAATTTAGGAGAATTTCCGGTTTTATGTGAATTCAATTTGAGAAACAAGTTTATTTTATCAATAATAAATAGTTTTAAACTCAAATAAATGTATAAATGCATATTTGGAGAAAATTATACTAATAAATGAATTGAATCGAAATAAAAAATATCGAATCGCATCGAATCGACTTTCCGGTGAATCGTTGCAGCTCTAATTTAAGTACTGATTATAGACAAGTGTAAAGGAAAGCTAGATTAGGAGCACAAGTCGCTATTAAATAATCTAAATTGTGTTGTCACAATTGGTGTTTAACCCAGCATAAAAGAAATTATAAGTAAAATCGATGATAAAACTTTCATGCATAAATTTGATACTTTCAGGTTCAACAAACTCATGGCCAAAAAAGCATTTCGAGTTCAAGAAGAAATGTACGTCTGAAGAGCATGAAGTCAAACCAACATCTATCCAAGATCTCAATCATGGTGAAGACGATTCACATGCTAAAGATTTCACTGGAAAATTTGAAAAAAAAACAGGTGAAGTATTATAAATAAATTCAATGAAAATACAAGTCATTTGTATTGTTTTAGACCAATCATCTGGTGTAACTGTTTGAAGATGATAGAATTCACCAAAAGACGATTTAGAAATAAAAATATTTTACGTACGTGTCAATTCAAAGTTAATATTAATAATTCAAAATCATATTTTGGTAGCGCATTATCATATTGATAACGGCGATTTTATCAAAAGTAATACACTCTCGGTTCAAATTTAGCGCGCCGGGATTTGGATACTCGTGCCCGAGGGGGTGCGAGTTCGAATCCCACCCGGGGTGGTTATACCCTTCCATGAAAATTTGACAATAATGTCGATTTTCCTCCATTGATTAGATAATATGGAGAAGTTTCCGGCCTTGTGGAAGGGTAGGTGAGTACTGGTTATAGACAATGGTCCAGGAAAGCTAGGTTAGGTGCGCTGGACGCCGTGAAATGACATAAATTGTGTTGATACTGCGTTAACTCCAATAAATAAATAAATAAAAATGAAAAAAAAATCGAATCGAAATAAAAAATATCGAATCGCATCGAATCGACTTTCCGGTGAATCGTTGCAGCTCTAATCGGTAGTATTATAAGAATGATTACTGCTTTCAGTTGTGATATTTTACTATAAATTCCTCCCGACTTATATTTACTTTTTATATTGCGAGTTTAGCACAAAACGGCCGTGTCTCAGTATTTTCTTGAGTAACGATCGTTTTCCACTAAATTCACGATATGCTGCTCTAGGCGATTAATTTATACACAAACATATACCTGCCTTTACCGGGTCAAAAATACTACAAACCATTTTAAACTGTATTTTACCGTTATAAACATGCGATTTGTATGTTCGCCTCTGGTTGAGTATTCATTAACTCCTATAGCATTTATCTAATCATAAATCGATTTAACATTTACGATGTATATCACTATTTCCTTTTTCTAACACAGTTCGCAAATACAATCCTTGGCATGAAGAAGATACAATCTTAATTAAACAATATTTCAAGAAATACATATATTCATATGGTATGGATCCAGAGAGTAATAAAGGTCCATTGCCTGGTAAGTATAGTACGAATATTTGTTAAAATTGGGATAATATTATATCGGTGACAGGTATTGTAACACTTGCCAGCATGCCTCGAGTCTTTCCATCCATGTACATACGTTATAATAGAATTAGATTTTGCAAAGTGGTAAAGTATGAATAATGCGGGTACGTAATAGTTTGTTCGTACATTTGGGATAACAAAAGATAAGAGTTGTCCTAATGGGATAGAGCTGATTCATTTATTGCATATGTGGTGCATTTTGCTAGGTACATAAAAGTTACAATAAAGAGGGACAAAGCCTTACGATATATCAGTCTGTCGGTCACGATTTCTTGTCTCAGTCTAAAGTTAATTGATTTTAATGAAACATGGCACAAATGTTGAAAACAAATCAAGTCATCCATATACAAATATCAAACCAGGGATTCTATATATCAGGGATTTGTAACAAAGTGCTATTTTGAACTTCCACGGTCGTCACTATCTATAACTGACTGAAGCAGGCGGTACAAACTATTCCCGAGTTTTAAAAAAACAACATGATTTATGTTTTTGTACATGTATTCCAGGCAACTTGTGAATGTTTCTAAAATTTTGAGTGTTGCAATTGTGACCAAAAGTATGACTTTGGGTGATGAAAAATGGTGCTAAAATTGGGAATAGGCGGGAAAATGCATTATTCTGTTAAACAGTCTGTGAGCGTAATTTATATAAATTTCTTGCAAAACAATGCTTTTCTTCAGATGTACAAGCATTGAAAAGATTTTTATCAGAAAATCCTTCATTGGATGCAAATCTTACTATTCAAGACAGAATCAAGAGATTGCGGTCAAAGATATTTAACGAAAGAAAATTGGCACGAGAAAGTTTTAGAAGGAAGTAACATCAGGTAATTTATTTTTTGTTGAAGAGATATAAACAAGAAATGTCTTGCAAAAAGACAAACGGTGTAAATTAAGAGACAAATAATGAAAATATAGCCTGCCCATTCACTGATACTGTTTTTTTACTCTGATGTGACATTACTATGGATAAATATTTTAGAAGTTAAGCCCCTTTTATATTTTACAAATATGAATTGGTAATTATTGATTGACTGATAAAGACAAAAAAGATTTCAAGACAGGACTTAATCAGTCAATCAATAATAACCATTTCAGTCGTTAAGGTACTCGTTTGTATCGAATTGCTGTAGCACTTATTCAAGCAAACAAATATTTACGTTTACTACCAAACATAAATTACGTTTTAACTATAACTTTGTTCTTTTTTTCTCTTTTCAGTCATGCAATTGGAAGATAGAACTCTTGCATCTCGTTGAATATTTTAGCCTATTATTAAGGTCATAATTGTAACCTTGTACATGGACTGTAAAATAACAAGAAATGTCTTTAAAAAAGACAAACGGCGTCGATTTAAAAACAAGAGGGCCCAAAGGGCCCTGGGTGCTCACCTGAGGAAAAAGTCAAAGGTCACAGAAGAGCCATTTACAGAGGACCACTAATGTTAAAACCTATTTTTTTGACCCAGTGACCTACTTATCCAACCAATCAGACCTATTTGAACAATTTTGGTAGGAAACCACCCACGGACCATTCCTGTTGAGTTTGGGCAAATTATCATAAGCGGTTCAAGAGAAGATGTTGTTTGAACTTTTCCTTATATAATTCAATGTAATATTGTGATTCATGGGGTGGGGTCAATTTTGACACAGGGGCATAATTTGAACAACTGTGATGGAGGACCTCTAGATGATGTTATATACCAAATATGAAAGCTCTAGGCCTTGTAGTTTCAGACAAGAAGATTTTTGATAATTGCATTGTGAAAACCTATTTTTTGATTCCGTGACCTCCGTTAGTATTTGCTCATACAAGTTGTGACCACGCATCATCACTTCATTAACAACATTTGCAGACCAGTTTCGCAGACTTGGCACATGATTGCCTACCGTAAACAATATAACAGCCAATGCAATTGCCGTACACTGATAACCTGCAGCTTGTGAGCATATCTGACCTTGGTGAAATCGACCGTTAATAATCCTTACCATTGTTTTGATCTCCGTTGCCCGTTCAATGTTGTTTAGAGTCAGCTATGCTCGGTCACTACCAATGCTCGGTCACCCCTAGCAAATTTCGATTAATTAAAAAGGGGACCTCGCGTATTGTTTCTAATTTTAGTCATACCTGTCAAACGCTCGCGGAAAACCCCAAATCATGATCATCTAGACGCTTATCTGTTTATGCAGACGATAGATACGAGCGCACCTGCTGTTTTCCGCTAGAAAATCCTAGAGGCTAGAAAATCGAATTTGGACAGCCTTGTCTTTTTCACTTATAATTATTATAATAATTCAATAAGTATTATGATTTATTTAAATTTATAATATTTATACAATAATCTATCAATTGTAAATAAAAATCTCACATATTTATGTATATTCTAAGTAAAACAAGGTGACCGAGCACTGGTCCGAAATTTTCCAAAAATACCGTGTTTTACGTATACATTACACTCCGCGCCGATTTTATCCAATAATCGGGATTGTCAGACGCTTGTTTTTCTGTAAACGGAAGTAGGTCAACATGTAGACGATAATGCGTAATGAATTTGACAGAATACCGTTAACCCGCTTCGATTTTGATATAAATGTGACCGAACAAAAATTATGAATTTATTCTTAAAAGTTACGTACCAATAACTCTGCAGATTAATAAATATATGTGGAGCTGTGACTCTCAAAGTGTAAACCCCGGAAACTGGACGTAGTGAGGCTAACTTAATAATTATTGGGTAATATGTCAGACTTTTTACTAGAAACCGGTTCACATCTGGAGACGTAATTCATTTTACCCATAAAATATTGTGTTTGACACGTAACTTTTTATTGTTACAATATAAAAAAACACTTTGGAAAGCAATAGAAGTCTACCCAAAAAAAATAATCTACGAACGAAGCAAAATTTCGTAAAACACTGCATTACAATAGTGTGGCCTTTATTTTTTCGCGCGTGTCAGGGCCATCCAATCGAAGAGGGGATTTTCTCTGTTTCCCCCGTACGTCATTTTCAGTGCTTATAAAATCATCCAATAGAACGGCGGATTTCCGAAATTCCCAGACATACGTCATTATACAGAAATGTAGGTCAAAATCCAGCTTAGACAGCTACGCCGAAAAAAATATTAACTGATAAAAATGTATATTGTACCAATTCACCGACAGAAAGTTATATTCTTACAAACTACAGTACCCACCAAAAGTTTGGCGACAATTTCAACTTGTAGGCCTACTGAATAGCATTTATCGACAATTAGTTAACTGCTTATTTTGAAATGCTTTTAAGTGTTTCGTATTGTTTTGGTTATCACCATGATTATAAGTGAAACAACCTTATCAATGCATAGGGGGTCAAAATCAAAAAGAAATTAACAAACGTGGATCTGAATATTCCATCATCTATTCGTAATGCTTATTACAATGAATTTGATTAAAGAAAATGCTTTCAACTACCTACATTACAAAATAAGAAATACACTGAACAAAAGTTCTAACCCATCACGTTTAAAATTTTGATTTTTTTAACGGGCCAATGGATCCTTATTAAATTTTGCAGAGGTGATATTTGTGTCATTTATTACCGATATGTGGAAAAAAATAATTTGATACGATCCGATGCACTCAATCGGCACACAGGGTGTGGTTTACACATTGTTCGTGCAGAGAGTGGTGCGTATTAAATTTCACTTTGCATGAATCCTTTTTAACTTTATAAGTGGAGCAACATAAAACATTGCACGAATGTAGATGCGTGATCGTGGCGTAGCCAATGGAATATTGAATGCTGGGGTTTCTTTCAAACAAGTGAGTGGCTGTTCATGGACACATCTTTAAAAAATATCGATAAAATATTGTTAAAATAGAAAAATGCTATAATTTTATTATTCTCAATGTGTTCATCCCTATTTCAAGTTGCATGACACTTTAATCGGGTCTTTTCGACGATCGCGTTTTTTGACGATGTAGCAAGGGACCGGAATCGTATCTAACTGGCGCCAAAACCAAGAACAAAGGTTATAACTCGCCGACTGGATCGACATTCTTGCAATGTTTTATGTTTTTCACTCATAAAGTTAACAAGGATTCATGCAAAGTGAAATTTAATACTCACTACTCTCTACACGAACATTTCGTGTCAAAATGTGTAAACCACACCCTGTGTGTCGATTGAGTGCATTGGACCGAATCAATTTTTTTTTCCACAAATTGGTAGAAAATGACCCAAAATTCACCTCTGCAAAATTTAATAAGGATCCATTGGCCCGTTATGAAAAAGTTAAAATTTGAAAAGTGATCGGTTAGAACTTTTGTTCAGTGTAGTGCACAGCGGTATGAAACTATGATGTCAAATTTTGAGTAATTTTATAAAGAATAAAACATTTAAACAGAGTATCAAGTTCAAAGAAGGGTGTATATTGACGCTAAGTAAATCACTGGTTGCACTTTGACAAAGTAAACGTACATATGCTAATATAATATTTTGTTCTTATGTTCTAATGTATAATTAATATTATACACCTTTTCATGGGATCTTAACATAAAATTACTATTTTGCACATCTTTTGTGTGTGTAAAAACATAATATTACGTTATTTAAAATAACATTTCATGTAGATAATAATGATTTAGTTAAAAGATAATATAAATATGTTTACTTCAAGTTTGGCTAGTTGTTTTATTATTGCAAATTTTATACTGTTATAGTCTACTATTTATTTTCCATAATGTCCATAATGTTCATTGTATTTTTATCTTATTTTTCAACTATCATTTTACTATAATGTTCCGTTGATATAATTTACATAAAATTGTCTTTATTACTTCCATAATAGATGATTGAATTATTAATTGTTGTAAAATCATACAAATGATTATATAGATTTTGTTAAGGGGAGGACCTTTAGCTAAGGTTGACATAACTTATTGCATATGTTACTATAAATAGTGCTTTCGGTTTCGATCATTTTTAATGCAAGAAACAACATTAACGGACTTTCAGACACAATTACATTTTAACTTGAAATTATACAAAACACTTTGTATCATTTCCATTGGATAAATATATTTTATAGTCAATATACAGAGTTAGCTTTGATATGGGTGTGTTCATGTTACAAATTACCGACTAAATAACACTTGGTATGGCTGTACATTTACGCGGCTAGGAGCCTGAAATTTTATTATTTTACCAGAGAACGCTAGCATATGAAACGTTTTCCTTCCACAACATGGCCATAATCAAGGATTAAACTATTTCGAAGGTAAAGAAACACACCGGGTGTTATATCTCGTGTTAATTCACAATATAACACTTGGGTAATGTAAAAAAATTGGGCATACTGAATTTGTTTATTATACTTATTTCTAAATATATTATTGTATAAAAAAAAATATTTAAAGAAATTATAATTTTGATTCATGTTTAAATTATTTCCATTTAATTGTAGTTAGAAATGGTATTACTTAGGGGTGTAACGGTTAACCAATGTACCGATTAATATTGCAATACGAGTTGTAACGGTTTTTAACAGGTTCGTTTTTCATTGAACCGGTTTTGTAGTTGTTTTTATCATAATCTGGTAGTTAAATGTTTCAAAAATGTTAAAATGTATTGAATACTTGAAATAATATTACTTACCTTTAGTCAATTGATAGAATTTTTTTTTAAAAGTCTTGTTTCAAACCACGCATTTTTCTAACATATAGACCATTTTACACTAGTAATTCAAATATTTTCATAAAAGATCATTCGAAATTTGTTATGTAGAGGTTATTAAACAGGGCAAGTGTGCCTAAAGGAAGATATCGGCACACTTGCTTAGGTATTGGCCCAAGGGCTTTGGCCCAAGGGCTAATGCCGGGAAAAGTGTGCCGATATCGACTTAAGGCACACTTGCCCTGTTTCATAACCTTTTTATTGCATATGTTGACCAATGCATGTAACGATAATTTTCTACAACAAAGATACAATTTTCTCTCGACGTAACGCGCTATTTTGCACGTTGACGTTACGTCAATATCGATTTTTGGCACGCTAGGAAGTGAGCCAAATATCGATATTTTGGCACACTTGCTAAAAACTGGAATGTATTGCCTACATTGAGGCTATATTGGCGCTCTTTCTCGTCGATTTTGTTACTATCTATTGTAACATATGCAATAAGATATAGTATCATTGCATATGTTACTATAAAAAGTTACGAATTTGGCGTGGAAGTGTGCCAATTTAGCTTCAATGTAGGCAATATATTCCGGTATTGAGCACTTTCTGCACGTGAAATTCGTTACGTAATTATCAACAAGAAGATTTCCAATTTAACGACGCAAGTTTTTTTTTTTTATTGAAATAAAATTATCAAAAAATGACTTACGTTTTATAATAAGCGTTAATTAGATTCCAACGGGT